>PVJI01010891.1:0-58643 GCA_004026765.1 Micronycteris hirsuta | reverse complement strand
TCCACCTATTTTCCAGTTTTGTTAACAATTTGATTACAAGCATTTTAAATTGCGCATCTGATAGGTTGACTATGTTGTCATCCATTAGTTGTAATTTGTTGTGGTCCCTCTTTTTGGCCATTTTCATTCTTTTTATCTCGGTGCACTTGTCAGCTGGCAGATGCCTGCGACCTGGGTCTCTTTTTGGATGACGTTGCCTCTGGGGGCGGGGTCTGGGAGGAAGCAATGGCGACCTCCGATCACCGTGGGCTTCCGTCACTCCTCCTCTCCCCAACTCCCCACCGCCTCCTCTGCCGGACTCGGCTCTGCTGGCTCAGCCCTGGCCTCTCTCCAGCAGCGTCGCTGGCTTGCGGGATTCACCCATTGTTTCGGGCCACGCCCTGTTCAGGCACTGGAGGCCTGAGTCGCAGCGTAAGTCGCGGGGTGAGTGAGACCCTCCGTGAGCGCTGCTTCCTCCGCCGGTTTCTGCCCCACTCACCGGCCTGGATGTTCATCTTCTCCTACCTCCTGGGTGTCGGACTTCCCTTCAGTTCGATTCTGTCCATTCTGGTTGTTTAAATTTTTGCTACTGCATTAATTGTATGGACATTCTGGATGTGCGGGCAGCGAGTGCAACCACCTACGCTGCCATCTTGGCGGAAGTCCCCTATGTCTGTATCTTAATACATGCATGAATTCCTTGGAGAACATGCCAAATGTTCCCAACAAATTGTATCAGGTCCCAGTGCACGGAACGGTGGCCTGGGTCGTGGCTCCAGGTTTGCAACACGGACTCTCTGCAGTGCACGCTGGGAAGCAAGCGCAGTGAGGCAGGGCCGCCCGTGGTGACCGGCCAGAGCCCCCGGCGAACTTGGAAGCTGAACGACCAGACCCGGATGGCTCGCTCTGTGCAGAGGTCCTGAAGACGGCGACTCATCCCCCCCCCCACTTCCAGCCACCCTCGCAGGGACAGCAACAGCACAGCCAGAATAGCGACGCTAAGAGTGGAAACATCAGGGGTACATTTTTAATTCCTCCACATCGGTACACTTGTCCTACGTTAATGCAAGCCACGTGCCTTAACAGAAACCAGTACGGGGCTTTGAAATCAGCTCGACCTCAGTTTAAAGCCTGTTTTTGATGGTTACCGATCCTGTGACCTTGAACGGTTCCCTTTCATTCTCAGTCCCTCCTCTGTAGACAGTGGTAATGACATCCAAATTACTTGAGTAAGGTGTGGATTAGACGCGATGCATATGAGTAGAGAGACAGGACCAGTGGCAGAGCCGGTGCTAATTATAGATTTGGCTTGGGGAAGTCTAGATTTCCTGAGAGTATTATATTGTGCTAGATGCTCAAACTGTAAATACAGTTGAAATCAAGTGATACCTGGTTAATAAGACTGTTTTGATTTTAATTTTATGGTGTGAATGGTTAGACTTCTCCAAAGCATAGTTACCTAAGTTTAAAAAAAAATAAACCCTTTGTTTACTTGATGTTCTTTTTCTCAAAGAATTGAGGATGATTAGTTAAAGGCAGACACTGACCACTAGGAGGAGCCCAAGATTCCCTCATCCCTTTATTCATTCCCTTAGGGTGGGGCACAGGGAAGGACAGGGTAGAACCCAGGTACCCAAGTGACAAGAGTGAGTTTCTCTCTCTCTACCTGAGGGTTCCTCCATTTCCCATTGCAGGCTCTCCTGAGATCCATCACCCTGGAGCCCGAGTCTCCCGGGTAACTAGCAGCTAATGGGGTAAAATGTGGCCTAGTTGAGTAAGAAGAGGCACATCTCTGAAAAAGCCTACCATGGGTGGATCCATCTAGTTCTGTTCTACACATTGAGGAGGAAACAAAACCCCAACATTTCCCCCCTTTACCCTCCTTTGGCCTTTAATTCTCCCTGGAGTAGTAATTTTTCGAGGACTGTGATCTGGAGATAGGTTTAGGGCACAGGTGGCAAACCCAAGGCCCGCGGGCCGAATCCGGCCCTCCACCTTGTTTCTACCCGGCGGCAGTGCTGAGCTCTTGCCTGACTGTTAAGGAGGAGTTACATCGTTACAGTCCTAACGTTACATTCGGCCCTTTGAAGGCAACCGTGAGGCCGGTGTGGCCCCTGGTGACAATGAGTCTGACACCCCTGGTTTAGGGGGAACTCTTGGAACTCTAGGGAGATTCCTGGGTGGATTTAGGTGCCAGAACTTGTCTGTGCATTTCAGTGAGAGGAGACTTGGCCTCCCCCAGTGAACAGGGGGAAGTGCAAGGAGACTGCATGAAGAGCTCCGCACAGAACTTACACGAGGATAAGAGCTTGCATGGATCAGTAGAAGCTCCCTGGTAACTCGGGGCTTCAAGAGATTGCTTGTTGGATATTTGAGCTCTTGGGATCCTGGGCCCCAGGCAGAAAGGCATTCTTCCCTCCATCGATTTCTCCCTGTAGGTGGCGGTAGTGTGCGCTCAGCCTGCGTCCTGGTGGGAAATAGCAACAACAAGCTCCTAGATACATATGTCAGTTACAGGACTGTTACAGAAAATAATAAAAGGTAAAGGGTTCGGCATGAAAGGCATCTGTGATGTAGAAGCTATGTAAATACCGGAGGGAAATTTGTTTCCGGCTGAAGGAAAATGAGATATACACTGTCTTGAGAGGGTGTGCATTGGACTTGCCTGAGGTCCTGCAGAATTTCCAGAAGGAAATTCTTGACATCGAGGGGCAAGGGGAGGGCGGCAAGAGGGGTGGTCAGAAAAGATCAGGACACTGCTAACACAGTGTCCTTTGGGGCCATTGAAAGAAGTCAGCTTTTCTTCTCTGCATGAAGAGAAGGTGCGTGCCCTTGGGCAGAAGGTGACATGATATGACTTCCATTTTGGCTCCAAGGAAGAGCGGGCAGCCAGAGACGTCGGGAGGGATGAGAGTGGAGCACCCAGTGGCGATGGCTGGGGCAGGGGCCGGGATGTAAAAGGACTGGGGAAGAGAGAGATGAATCACAGCTCTTCCTGGGGGTTAGCACTGACAGATCGCCTCACGGACAGATCGCACACCAGTGTGAATGGGGGAGATTTTGCTTCGGCCCAATTGGCGATGCCAAGAGAGGGAAGAGAGTTCCATTTGAGATGCTTCTTGGCATCAAAGCGCAGAATTTCAGAAAATTCTGATCATTATTAAAGTCTCCAAACCGCATTTTGCACACAGTGAGAAAGAAGAATGGCTATTGTTTCGGTTACCGTCTCTGCCTTATGGCCTGACATACTGTTGGCAGAGGAGGTGGGTATGCTGGCAAGATCAAGGTTAAAGGCTCCCAGAGAGGGCAGGGCTGCCGCGCGGGGAGCTGATCCTAATCGGGACTGAATCCCCTGTCAAGGTTGCAACATCTGGCATTTGCAGGATCAGCACCTACTAAAACGGCTGGAGGTGTGGAACTGAGGGATTGAGACGTTCCCTGGTCAATTCTTTACTGACCTCACTGGAGACAAAATTAGATTCATAAATGTTATCTTTATTTTTAAGTAATTGCTCAGAGGAAAATAAAAGCACACATTTTGATAAAGTTCTATAGTTTATAACCATCTAATTTTTTTCTCCCTGTATAATCAAAACTATCTTTAGGTGTAGTCGAATATATGGGATGGACCAAAAAGAGGTTTACAGTTGTTCATATGGAAAATAATACAATAATTAGCAAATAATGATATAAGGATAAACTCTGTTGTGTATACTTACAAATGTAAACCTACTTTTGCCATGCCCTGTACTTCCTAACTCACCTAGAATAATTCTTCTATTGTCCATGGCGCTTATACTAATGTGAATAATTTTGTGTCAAAGACAGCTACAGACAGTTTCCATTTAAATGATCTTTAGTGAGAGAGGCTGAAGTATGTACTTTCCACATAAGCGGAGATATGGGTATTAATGAAAATGTATGTTGAATTTGGGGGGGGGGAAACATCTCTAACACAGAAAAAGACCTTGGAAACAAAATCATAGATACATACGTCCCTCCCACACCACCTCATCAACGATTAGCATTTATCTGTAATCAATCGCTTTCCAGTGTTGCAAGGCATGAAACATTGGTACAGCTGTGATCTCTAAAGCTCCCCTTCCAGAGCTCACTCCTCACCCAGCCTGAATATAGAAACGATCTTGAACACCAAATTGACATCCTCAAGTGGGTCTTCATTCTGTGCATTTTCCATAGAGTTTCCAGTGATCGGTGTGGGGGAAGTTACTGCAGCAAACCTGACTGTTGTCATTTGAAAGGTCTGTTTATTGGGGTGGCTCCTTCCTGGTACCTGGGAAGTAGGATTGCAGGAAGGATTCGCTGTTGCCGGAGCGGGCGTAAGTGGCTCCCTGCACCTGAAATGTCTGTATGCACAACATGATTTCTGCTGGGCATCTGATTTCCTTGTGGGACGGAAGAATGTGGGTGTGTGCTGGGCAGGGGTAGCTACGTGATGAGCCCCAGGAAGAGCCCGGAGCACTGAGTCTCCAGTAAGCTTTCTTGCGAGATCACCTTTCCCATGTTCTGTCGTAGCCGGTGGCCTTGGGAGCCAAGTGCATCGGGTGTGACTCCTCCGCTGGGGGAGAACTCTGAGGGTGGTGCCTGGCTTTCCCCAGAGTCACCCACGTGCTTTTCACTCGGCTGACTTCCCTCCGTGTTCTTTTTGCTTTAATAAACCGTAGCTGTGAGTGTGACCCCAGGCTGTGTCCTGCGAGTGCTCCCGGAGAACCGTCCCATCCGGCGCCCTCGGGGACACGTGGAGTGTGGCTACATGCTCCTTTCTCTGCCAGCCTCCCAGAAGCCGGTCTGCTCGCCAGGTCTTCTCTGTCCTTGGTGCCCAGAAGCCTCTCATCCTTTTCCAGGGACCCGGGTCCTCGAGAGCAGATTCTGAGAAGAGGACACTTCCTCCTGGTGGGTGACACTGTTGGGAGCAAGCAGCCTGGCGCAAGCAGGGGAGCACGGGTTCATGGGCCACCCTTCTGACAGCGTTCCTAGTCATGTGCTCATCTGCTCGCTTGCTTCATCTCAGCTCGAAATACTTTTCCACTTCAGAAACGCCCTTGTGTTTGCATGTCAAGCCATGGTCCACTTCCAAAGCAGCTCTCCTCTCTGTCACTACTTGTTAGTCAGTAATTTGCTTGTAGTGACTGCCCTTCTTGTCAGCCAGAACCCTAAAGATTAAAAAATATGTCCCTTAAAAAGAATATTTTGTCTCATTAGTTTAAGAATATCAGCAATTTTAACTGATTATTTTTCTCTTCACAATACATCCGTTTTTCTATTCATAGCCCCTTCTGAGGGATAGATAGATAGACAGACAGACAGACAGACAGACAGATACTAGGTGTATGCTGTGACATACCTCAAGCCGCACCTAAGGAGAGCAAATTAATTACTGACTAGATTAAGCATCCTCATCTTTAAAAAAAATTAATTGCTGATTATTTAAGAGGCCTGACTTTGAATAGGGATATCAACAAATCCACAGCTTTGAGTTCTCTCTTGCTTTTCTCTCCGAGAAATTGTTATACCAGTACTCCGATAGTTAAAAAACAAAACAAACAAACCAAAAAACTCTAGTCAAAGACGTTTTCTTAAATAAAAAAAAAATTAGAAATAAAAATGTAAATAGGAGAATACTTTTGGAAGTTATTATTTTTCTAGCTAAAAAATGTAGTCAGACTGCAAATTGCGCTCTTTATGTGATACTGCAAGCCACATTCCTCCGGCTCGTGTGTTACAATTTCTGAGAGTAAATTTGGCACCTTGGTACCTTCTATAGTTGGCTCCTGGCACTCAAATGCACTTCGCAGCATGAAAAGTCTTATTTTCCCACGTAGGCTGCAAATTCCTGGAAGACAAGGAGACGTGATATAATATGAGGTGTCATGACGAGGCTGGCATGGTGACAAGTACACAGTAGCCACACACACGCACACACGCACACCATTGCTGAGTGTGTAAATGTGGCAGTTACTGTGGACAAAAGAGTAGAAAGTACAGAGCGGGGCCAAAGTAGGTTGACAGTTGTGAATATGGAAAACACAATTTATTCTGCTATTATTTATTAATTATTGTATCATTGGCCATACAAACAACTGTGAACCTCCTTTTGCCGTGTCCTGCATATGTTTGCTTGTTTGCCGCAAGTACACAGATGAATTACCGAGAGAAAGACACCTCGTGATGACTCTTTTGCTTCTAAGTTTTTGGCCAGCCTTGCTCCCAAGCATCTCTCAGATGAGGAGAGCCTGGGAAAGCCAGCGTGCGGCTTCGCCTTCCAGATGTGTAAAAACAAGGGCGCCTCACTCTTAGAAGTGATTTTTCAAAGCGTCCTGCTCCCGTTTCACCTCCAGGCCCGGCTCGCTGTGGTCCATCTCTCTTCTGTTTATGGCACAGCGTCCACTTGGATGCCCCACAGTCATTGTTAATGGAACTGCTGCTGAAAGCCTCGTGATGCCCGGGGACAGAGCCCACAGCGCCTGCATTAGAACTCACTTAAAAGTCAAGTGCTTAATGTCAGAACCCGCACAGACCTTAGGGACCCGGCACTTAGGTATCAATTCATTGCCATTCTGCTGAAAAAAAAAAAAAAAAACGCTTCCAGCAGAGTCCAAAAGAATTCTGGATAGTTCCACAAAAGAAATCATTACAAAGAAAAGATTAATAAATGGGTAGGATTTTTTACTGTGTACTTTACTGGATAAAGGTGAAAAGAGAATGAAAAGAATGATGCATTTTTTGAAAATATGATGAGATCTAGAAAAAAAATCAATTTGTTTTAGTAGTAGCAAGGGTGAAGTTTATAAATTTGGCTAAAACAACCCATTTATTGAGTGTCAAGGAATCCTATAATTTCAGATAAGAAGAGTTATGGAGGATATCTAGTTCAAAGGTTTCAAAAATTTTTGAATGGAAGAATCTTTTTTTAAAAAAAATTCAAACAAAAATTTGTATTTTTAATTCCCACTGATTTGGAAAAACACTCAAAGATGTTTTTAAAAATTGGTATAATTTCAATAGTGCTATTAAATTTATATGCATATTTTCAAGGTATTTTCTCTACTCATCACCTGGGGGGCACATATGGATTCAGCTGCCCCCATTAAATTACACCACTGCCCCACTGCTCTCCTCTTCCTCACTCCTGCAAAGTCCCTGATCAATGAACGGGGCCTAGAACGTAGGACAAGAAAAATCTGAAATCCAGGTTCTATGTGACTGACGTATAGACACACATGTTCTTGTGGGAAGAGCAAGGCTCAGGGTCACTTCTGATTTGTCGAGGCCGATCTCCCTGTGCACTGGCCAGCACTGCAGCTCCAGGTCAGCGTCATGGCTGTGCGACCAGAAAGGCACAGGTCAACGTTAGCCGGACGGGCATCTCAAAGCAAGGAAAAGGTCATCACTCAGATTAGGCTCCCCTTGATCTGACCTTTCACCCTCTGGGGTCAATGATGAGGGTCCTCCCCAGGATGGGGAGAAACAGGTACTAAAGAGGGGGTCAAGCCCAAAACATCTCTGGTCCTCTCCTGTCCATCACCTGCCCTGGCTCATGGCCATTCCCTCAGCCCCTGTTCTGAGGACAGCCACTTAGAGGGAAAGGGTCTTTCTGTGGAGGGTCTTTCTGTGACGTTGTCACATTGTCATGTCCGCTGCCACTGGAGTGAGTTTTTGAAATGGGCTCTGCACTTCTGTAACAAGAGCTGCTATTCTGAGCTCAGTGAGGGAAAATATTTGACTGGGTAGCAGGTTATATACACTGTCTTATTCACATTTCTGACTAAGGATAGAGGGATTGGTTTATGGACAAAGGTGGTAACTGCAGTGGATGTGGCTTAGCTAAGTGAGAAGCGCAAAGCACAGCTAGCTGTCCAGGACGCCAAAGGCCAAGCAGCCCAGGGCAGCATGGAGCTGCAGCCAGGCTGAAGGAAGTATTGAGGGAACAATCATTACAACCAAACATCACAATCCAACTGGAGAGAAAAGGTGGGCTCTCCCTGTACATTGTAAACAAGCAACGCACAGGGTGAGGAAGGAGAAGATGAAGTGGAGAAAGACTTTTTTATGGGAGAACAGCTGTTTGGGAAGGGAGCTTTTGGGGGGGTTGGCATGGGTAAAATAAGGGTTCAGTGGGGTCAAGAACAGGGGGAGCGAAGGATGTTACGTAGTGATCTCCCCACACTCCTCAAACACCAGACTTGGAAACATCCCTAGCCCTCCCCTGCCTAATGGAGGGATACGTCCTTCTAAATCCAACCGCAGAGTTACTGAACTCCTAAAAATTGACGTGACTGTATTTATGTGGGGCGCGCCCAGTGGGGCCATGGAAACCCTCTGGTTGAGAAAGAAGAAATGGTACGTGACCTGATAACCAATAGCATCTTGAGTATTCGGATTCCCTTGAGCCTTCAGCTTGACTATAATAAAGCAGAGCATTTCATTCAAAGAAGCTAAATAAACTTTAGCAAAAAGATACATTATTCTTTGGTATTAGAATCACAGCTCTAAAATTCAACAGAAAGTAAGAAGAAAAAAAAAGGATATATGATAAAAAAAACCTTTCTCTTAACTCTGAGGATCACATTACTAACTAGTACAAAACTGGCCTGGCTGAGGTAGCTCGGTGGATTGAGCACGGGCTGGGAACCAAGTGGTCCTGGTTTGATTCCCAGTTGGGGCACATGCCTGGGTTGCAGGCCGGGTCCCCAGTGAGGACCATGTGAGAGGCAACCACACATTGCTGTTTCTCTCCCTCTCTTTCTCCTTCCCTTCTCTCTAAAAAAAATAAATAAAATCTTTAAAAAAATAAAAAAATAAACTGTATAATGACTATTCACCACAGTTCTGCCCTCTGAGTCCCAGATGTGCACCTGGAACTGATTTGCTTATTAGGTCAGGCAGCGATGGAAATGCTACTCTCTAAGGGTCTGTCCTCATTAGGTTTATACTCTTCTGTCCTTTGCAGCCAGCGGTGAGTTTTTGCAGTGAGGTCTACAATTTTGTCCCTAGAGTTGCAATTCCGAACTGAGTAAGAAAATCCAGCAGGCTAGAAGGCAGCAGTTCACCATTTTATTCAGTTTTCTGACTAAGGGAAGAAAGATGGATTTATGGACAAAGCTCGAAACAAGCCCCGGTGGGTGTGGCCCGGCTCAGTGAGAAGTGTAAGGGATAGTGTCCACTGATACTCAAAGTCGGAGCAGATCAGGGAGGGGTATAATTTCAGCCAGGCTGAAACAAATATGAGTCGGGAGGAAGGCTTGGGAAAAAGTCACATCGTCTAACTAGAAGGAAACATCACTACAAATTAGCTTGCCGGGAAGAAAGAAGGAGTACTTTATTTACACATATATATTTTTTAATAATAATTTAGAGTAAGCTGCTCTCACACTTTGTCACAGAACTTCAGTTTGAACTGATTCTACCTGGCATGACCAGTATGTAAGTGACTTCTGGGATGACAAGGTGCTCTGTGACTGGTGGCTATTAGTGGCGTTGGGTTTATTAAATATGAACAAATGGAATTTTAATTAGTTAGTTTGGAAGATGCGGGAGCATTTGCGTTTTACCTGTAGGTAGAGAGGTGGTTATATCCAATCGGCAAAATTAAGAACCAAAGCAAGGAGTGTCTGAAAAACAGTAGAGGTAAAATACACACACATACACACACAACCTAAAACAATGTCATTAATATAAGAAATAACTGACTCCTGTTTCCACGTATCTTACAATAATTTTTCATCAGCCTCAGAGCTTACCAGTCTTAATTTTTCCCTGAGCTTTTAGACTTTGAATTTCTGACAGAAAAATACCTAAAGTTTCTTGCAAGTCCTATATATGTATTATTTTCTTTTTGTTCATATCCAACCTTTAGAAGAGTATCGGAACATTTCTTTAGTTTTTATTTGAACAAAAACAGTTTTATTTTGCCCACATATTAACATTAGTTTATGTAAAAATCAAAGTTGAGATTTATTCCTCTCAGAGTGATTAAGGCTTAATTTATTGCTCCCTGTAATGTGTCTGTTACTGAGGAGAAGTCTAACTTGGTTTTTTGGAGGGGGGCGGGGTTGTACCTAAGAATGATGTCTTTGCAGATAATCTGCTTTCTCTCTGACAGCTTTCCCTCCTTGCCCGTTGTTCTCCCTGTTTTCCAGCATCACTGCCTCATCATCTTCTTTCTATCTGAGTGAAGTTTCGATCTAAAGAGAGTGATTTCGAATCTGAGCAGCTCTGTTTCCATGATCCTTCCTTTCCTTTTGACCCCCTTGTGCGGGAACTTCACGCACGATGCTGAGCCTCAAGCCTCAGCTCTCACACCTTCTCTTTGCTTTGGCTGCTTCAGACGACTTCAGTGTGTAGTGATTTCAAATTCACTGTCCCTTCTCACAGGAATTATCTTGGAACATATAGAGTTTTATTTTGTTGAAATCTCACCTTCAGTACTTACGTAACTGACTTGTTTTTTTTTCAATGAACTGAAGTCTGTAGTTCACCCTTGGCATTGTCTGTTTTGTGGCTATGAAGCAATGTACAGTGAGATGTCTACTTCATCACAGCATCACGGAGCGAATCGTCACTGCTCTAAAAATGCTCTACACCCCACCCATCTATCCCTTCTTCCTCCTTAACGCCGGCGGCCCCTGCTCTGTTATTCTCCTCATAGTCTGGCCTTTTCCAGAACGGCATACACCTGGGGTCGCACCGTATGCAGCCGTGGCAGACCAGCCCCTTTCACTCAGTAATGTACGCATGGAAGTTTCCTCCACGTCCTTTCAGGGTCTGAGAGCTGCAGACTTTGTATCCATGAGGAGTAGTCCATGGTACGGATGCCTCACACTTCACTCACCCCTTCATTCATCTTTTGAAGAACTCAGGGGCTTTGGAGTTTCAGGTACCATGAACAAGACTCCATAGAGTTACCTGCCTGCAGGCTTGTGTGCTGTGCCCTAAGTTTTCCCTCATTTGGGTAGACGGCGACCCTTGTGGCTTTGGTTCTAGGACTCTGTCCTCCTACTGATGGCATTATAAAAAAAAACCAACTAATTAATTAAATAGTGATCCTGGGCCATTCAAAGCAAAACCTTGCACATTGTGTTGTGAAGCAGACATGAAGGAGCATGTCAGAGACATTTCAAATAGATGGTAAGGAGGGAAACCATTTGCAGGGGTGTCCAACCTTTCAGTGTCTCTGGGCCACACTGGAAGAAAAGGAGTTGTCTTGAGCTACACATTAAATACATTGGGACACGTAATCACAAAAAACAAAAATCTCATCATGTTTTAAGTAAATTTACAACTTTGTGTTGGGCCACATTCAATGCATGCAGCCTATGGGCCACAGGTTGGATGCCCCCAATTCAGGGCATAACGTGGATGATTCTAACTATTCACTATAGTTGGTAGCTTGTCTCGTCCACTGTCCGCTGCTCCTCGGGTTGGTCTCCTCAGGGCAGATCCCTGCAAGCCTCTGATCACTACATCCTAATCAACTACCTGATCAAGACCGGCTCCTCTCGTGTGCGTTGCCCTATGAAGACACCCCAGCTACTACACATTGTGGATCTGTTAACCTTGAGTCAGGCTCCGCAGCTCTGTAGCACCTCACAGATGAAAGAAGCTTACCCAAGACACGTTGCCTTCACCAGGCACAGCACACCTTTCCGCAGGGAGGTGCGCTGGGCAGCACCTCAGCAGGATGCCGGGGGCCATTGAAGCAGAAGCAGCACCAACAAAAAGCACATGAATGCAAACAGTGCAGCGCCGAGACGACCATGAAAAGACACTTGTTTGCAGCATAAGGAAGCGACAGAAGGCGGAGCATTGCCCAGAAGGCGAAAGCTGCTTTCCCCACTGTGTGTGTGACTAGCAGTGGCTGTGAAAGCCCCGTGCGTGTTGGTGCTGAGGTTAAAAAACTGGGGTGGGGGGCGCAATCCAATCAGCAAACGTGAACTGTCTGAATAAGGAGGACTGACCGCAGAGGGAGTGCATGGGGCCTGTGTGCTGGCTGTTTCCCCCGCTGGCAGCAGCTGCACTGTGTACACCAGCCAGGTTCCCCTCGATCCGCACTGCCTCCCCTCGGCTTCTTGTCCATACCCCATCTGATGAGAAGCCCTGGATGGAGCCTGGCAGGGAGCTTAATGTTACTTACGACACAAAACTGGAAATCACCTACTAAATGTTCAGCCAGAGGGGCTTGGGTCAATGTCGTTCCCTTGGGACAATGACATAGGTGCTATTCTTAATATTGATATCCTCCGATTATTAAATATTATGATGTGCATTTATTAAGTTTATTGATATGGAAATAGCTTTATGCATTTCAAATGATAGATCCAACCCAGAGTAGAGAATAGCATGGTCCATTTTAATAACGTGCTACTTTGACATGAAATATGTTTTACTATTAATAGGACTGGAAGCTTTTTCACCAAAATGTCTATTATTGTCATTCCTTGGTAGTTAACTTGGAGGTGTTTTACTTTGAATTTCTATTTGGTTATCCTGATTTTTCTATTCTTAATACAATGATTATATTTTATTCATGCATTCAGAAATGCATGCGGCATAGAGGAAGTTTAAGGGATTAAGACGAATTCAGTGCATTGCCAGTCATAACTCAGCATTGTCCAATACACAGTGGTTTGCTTCCCTCCCCTTCCCAACTTTTTATGTCCTTGTCACTTCCAGTGCACACTCTGTGACCGCATAGTCACATCACAGCGCTGTCACTCATACACACGATGGAGGTGAACTGAATTCACACTGACATGTTTGTGGCCGTGGGGAAAACTGAAGTTCGAAGACCCTGATTATAGACCACTAACAAAGCTGAGGACATTGTATGGATAATCCGATTTGAGCTTTAAAAGAATCTTGGGAACTGGGTAAATATTTTCCCATTTCTGTATAGATGTGAAATGCCAAAACGTGATTGGCTTAATTCATCCAAGCCCACGCAGCTCGTGAGGGGTGCAGGAGAGACGTGGAGTCGGGGCCTCGCTCCCGGGCCCAGACACCAACCGCGCCTCCACCAGGCTGCCTCCAGGAAGACTCCTTGCTCCCCACCGCCCTCGGTCACAGCTGGAGACACCCGTGCCTATGGAGAGCATGGTTTTGAAGTGGACATTTTTCCCCATATTGGTGTGAGGTCTTAGAGAAGCCGATTGAGGTTTTAGGGGGCAGTGGGTGAGTCAAAAAGGAAGGGAAGGGACTGAAATTCCCTCGGACTCTTGAAACAATCTAGCAGCCCCGTGAAAGCCCGCCTTCCATCTACCAGAGAAAAACAGCGAGGGGCATTGTAGATGGTTTTTTTTTCCCCTTAAAACCTCATTTGATTAATACTGTTAACCGAGGTGCGTGAATTACCCGGAGCCCATTTGGCTCGAGGAAACCCCAAGGCCCAGTCACCAGGGGATATTTATGGGAGAACACCGAGATTTATGGCATTTGTGTACAGCGCTGGATGTTGTGGATGATAGTTTGTTTATCTTTGACTTCAGAACAGGAATTCCAAAAACACGTGCACCGTGAAAGACCCACGAGAAAGAGGCGACGTGTGATAAATGTGGCCCTGTTTCAACAACAATCTACTATCCCACGCACCAGTCTCTTTAAAAATTTATGGGCGCAAACACCCGCTCACGAGCCCCTGTCACCGGCGGGGGAGAAATTAAAGGGCACCCACCGTCACGTGGGCACCTCGTTTGTGCCCACGTATTGTCTTTGGGGAAGTGTTTTACATTACACTTTATAGAAAATCAGTAATTCTACTTTTCTAGGGATGTGATTTTTCAAGGTAAGAGCTGCAATGCAATAATAAAACCTTTCAAGATATCCATACACAGCAATTGAAAACATTGAAATAAAATCAATTAAAAAATGTTAATTATCTATTATAGAGCTCTGTCCACAGGCCTGACTAACCATGGACACCAAACCAGGGGTGTAAAGGCTGCCAGAGTCTCGACTTTGCTCTTCGGTACCACTTCTTCCTAAAAGGAACCACGGCTCTTTGGAGAAATGGCTGTTGCAGGTCTGAGTCAGGAACAGGCAGAGGAAGCCTTGGGTGTCTTTTTTGGAACATACAGCAAAGGCGTTTCAAAAAGGTGGTAAGAGCATCATCGGAAGGATCGGGGCCTGAAGGCGCGAGCCTGCCCTGGGGAAAACTGTGGCAGGACGCGTGCATCTGAAGTCATGGCGTTAGTCGTTTCAGATGAAATGGGTCACTAAAATCACGAGGTGAAAACTAAGGACCTCTGCAGGAAGTACAGGCTTTAGTTAATAATAATGTGGCAGCAATGGAGTACTGCACAGCAGAGAGAAAGAAGAGCTCCTGCCCTTTGCGACAGACAGCATGGATGGAACTGGAGAGCATTGTGCTAAGCGAAATAAGCCAGGCGGTGAGGGACAAATACCATATGATCTCACCTATAACTGGAATATAATCAACAAAAGAAAAAAGCAAGCAAAATATAACCAGAGACATCGAAATTAAGAACAACCTGACAGTAACCAGAGGGGAGGAGGGAGGGATCATGGGGGGAAGGGTTTTCAGGAACAACTACAAAGGACACCTGGACAAAACCAAGGAGGAGGTGGTTGGAAGCAAGGGAGGGAGGTGGGTTTGGCTGGGGTGGGGGGGAGTAGTGGGGGGTAAATTCAGACAACTGTAATTGAACAATAAAATTTTAAAAAAATAGGACACACAAAAAATATTGGTTCATTACTTTTGTGATAAATATCATACTAACATAAGGCCTTAACAACAGGCCAACTAGTGTACATCAGCTGTAGGAACTGTTTCTGGAACTTCTCTGAATCGAACAGGGTTCTGAAGTGAAAGGCAAGACGAGCAAACAAGCAACAGGTGGCTGACGCCATGTCTGAAAAAGCGACAGCGGTTTATGTTTGTCGCAAAGTGCAGGGACACAATGCACAGCCTCTAACCCCAAGTTTGCTTTCTTAAATTAACTCATAATTACTTGTAGTAATTACACAGGCATGACTTTGTGATTTTTTTTTTCCATTGAAGTCTTCACTGGGATAAAGCCAGGGGAACAAATAAACACTTTTATCCCATACAAAAATACTAAGAGTTTCTGGGACTTTTCTTCAGAACAGAAGCATCATTACCACTGCAAATTCATAATAGTTTCCTATTTTTCTCTTTGCTTTTCTCCCCAAGAATTAATTCATGATGCAACTAGTGTTACAGCCTCTTCTTTAGGCAAACCGAGGAGACCTTTCTCTTACAGTGTATCAACTACGTAGTTCAATGCTCAGTCATTTTTTTCAAGTATAGCTTGTAATAAATGGAAAGTAGAATGAATATTATTAGCCATCAGATGTGTATTTTTTCTAAGAAATCTGGACTAGGGAGCCAATTTGGAAAGCACACATAAATCTCATAAATGTATTGGCAGAGAACCGTGAGCAATGCTGTGAAATACATCATCCCTTATAATTTGATTATCTCCAAGTAGATGGGTGTACAGAGCACGTAGAATGATATCTGGGACATTATCCTCACGGCTCGTAATATCTTTTTCAGGGCTACGTACATGTGGAGCCATTGGGAAACGCAAACATTTTTAAAGGTTTTGCATTTAATTTTAGAAAGAGATTACATTGCACAACCGTCTTTAGAATTTCAACATTAACTGAAGTCTGCATATTCTGGTAAAATACAAACCACTTCTTAGCATAATCAAAATGCCCTGATTAATTACTAGAGATTTCTAAAAAGTCCTAGCTTAGCTTGGTTAAATATGCTTATTAATCATAATAGAATAGTGAGGCTCAGTATTAATGTGTCCCAACATTGTGTGGGCAGTTGACATGTGAGAAACATCTTGAATACCACATTCCCATCAGTAGTCACAGGGAGAGGGGTTGTTTTTTGTTTGTTTGTTTGTTTTAACAAAAGTACAATTGAACTGCAGAAAACACTCGAACATGAGTAATTATTCCTGGTTCTTTTTATTAAAAGATACCAGTATGTCATTATGCTAAGATCCATAAGTTTATTTATTTATTTATTTTTAAAGATTTTATTTATTTTCAGAGAGAGGAGAAGGGAGGGAGAAAGAGCAATGTATGGTTGCCTCTCACATGGCCCTCATTGGGGACCTGGCCCGCAACCCAGGCATGTGCCCCGACTGGGAATCGAACCGGGACCCCCTGGTTCCCAGCCCGCGCTCAATCCACTGAGCTACACCAGCCGGGCTAAGTTTTTTTTTTAATAATTATAAATGTTTTCATTTAATACCGCAGACATTTTTGAGCATCAGAATCATGTACGATTATCTCACTTACGTTGGCCCGGGTGTGTGTTAGGCACTATACGTGTGTGTGTGTGTCCGAAATTCATTTTATCTTAAATATAGATGCACACCATGGTGTCGTGCCTCTGTTTGTACATTCTGCAAATTATTAAGTGCCAGGCATTATTCTAGGAGCTCAGAACACATGAATAAAGAAACCAGACAAAAATCTCGGCCCGGGCTCCCCAAAAAATGTACGTTCTGGTAGTATGATGGAAGAGTAAGGGCAGAGAAAGTCAACAGAACACAGTGAACCTAATAAATAAGTCCATTATGTTGTAGATCAGAAGGCAAGAAGAGCTGTCGGAAATTTTTTAAAAAGTGGTACAGAGGAAGGGAGAGGGAGGGTGGGTTGAAATGCCAAATGAGTTTATCACAGCAGGCGTCTTCAAGAAGATGTGTAAACAAAGATCTGAAGGAAACCGGACCATGAGCTGCGTGGATTCCTGGGGAGTCCCAGACCATGGGGACCGCCAGGCCCACGGGCACAAGGTCAGGGCAGCGCCAGCCACTCCCGGGAGACTGGAGAGCCCAGCAGGGCTTTGGCCGAGCCAGCAAGGTGGCATATGTCAGGAAAGGAGGCTGAAGGGAACAGGGGTCATGTTTTTGCAAGATAAGGTTAAAGTAAGTTTGTTTTGGTTGAACTGTGCTATTCCAAAAAAAAAAAAAATCCTCAAAGGCGAAGACCAGTGGTATTTATAGACTCTGTAATGGCCATGTACTGGACTGACAGTCCCAAATGACCCTAGAGCAGTGTCACCAACGGGCTCTCCTCCCCATTCTCCCCCGTGAAACAAAACGTGAGCCACATAGAAGTTAGTCACCTTTTTTTTTTTTTTTTTTGCGAGGTGGGGGCAGGCGGTGGATGGGCTTTCCCAAGAGGCTGAAAGTGAACACCACGGAACTTGAGTCTGCGTTGGCATTGTGGATGTCGCACAGCTGCCTTCTGTGCAGCGTACGATGTATTTTATTCTGAAAATATCAAGGAAGCATTCCCGAAGAGGGACATGTACGTTTAATCTTTAAAATGAGAAGTTTTGTTTTGTTGTTTTGTTTTTTTCTAGTGGACTCAAAAATATTTTGACTACCATCCATACACAGTAGCTGACAGATGAGGCCTACACCGTCAAATAATGTTTGCTTACAAGTAATTTGTCCCCACTCCCTCTTGGCAGAGAATGCTATTATTTTCTAGATATGTCCACCTACATAGAGTCTTGGAGACAGGGGAACTATTTTATTTTTTCCTTTTAAATAAAAGATTAAATATTAACATACGTGCCAAAAATGCCAAATCATAAGTAAACAGTTTGAAGAGTGAACACATCCTATAACTACCATCCAGGCAAAACCAACCAACCAACCAACCAAATAGCAGCACCACCACCAAGCGGATTATGAGCACCCTGGAAATTTTCTGTGAGCTCTCCCCACCCGTGACTATCCTCTGTTTGAGAGGGCCACTCTTTCGACTTCCTTCCCCAGCGTTTGGGTTTGGAGCTTCAGACGATAGAGTTATGCAGTACAAACAGGCAGGATTCTAAGCCGCCCCCAAAGCTCCCCTCCCTTTGAGCCTAGGAAGGGCCTGTGAATGCCGTGGTGTCCATCCGTGTGATTAGGTTACTCCTTAGTTGATTTGGAGTTTTCCAAACGGGGCAGGAACATCAGTGAGACGGCCTCATCCAGGGAGGCCGGAGGAGTGGCCGGGTCCGGCCGGACTACAGACTTCCGACCAGTGCTCCTTCTGCCGTCTCAAGGCTCTGGCTGTTGCCAAGGGTGATGCAGTGGACATCCTTGCGTGTGTTTCTGGTGCCGTGCTCCGCTGGGTAGGGGTGGGATTGCAGCTGTGGATACGTGTAGGTTCACCCCTGACCGACACTGACAGGCAGTTTTCCAAAGCATCGACTTAGAATCCAAACGCAGAGGGAAGCTTCAACTGCTGCACACGCTCACCAGTCACTGATACTGATCTAGTCATTTTGTTCGACTTTTTCAATGGTTGGATAGATGGGTGGGCATGGAGAAGGGCCGAACGGCAAGTGCTGCTTCCAGCACCGTTGGCTCGTCTCCTGAACCTTCCATCTGGGTCTGGGTGCCCGCGAACCCAGACGTGGAGATTTGACTTAGTAGCAAATTATGGGAAGATTATCCTTTTTACGATCAGCGAGCAGCTGTAATTACAATGAAGTCGATGAGATAGTTATTTAATCAGTTAGATTCCTTTGCCGCGCCCCTCCACTTCAGAGGCATCCCGAGCTCTTTGGTTCGCCCCGAGTTCCAGCCCAGACATGGAGCGGAAGCACAGCTGGTAGGCAAAGCCATTACCAGCCAGTTTAGCTTGTCTGCACGTAAACTTGACAGAATTCCAATGGTAACTGGAATAAACTTTCTGTTATCGTATCATTTGAACATTTTTCTCCTTTTGCAGCAGTTGATTCCAAATAGAAAACAAAATTGAAAAACAACAAACTCTACAAGAAGGCAATATTCTAATTTTCATTTAATTGATAGTAAAATCTCTACAATACATCCATAAAACCATGCTGTTCCTTATAATAAAGATAGAGCCATCTGTAAATTTCTCCTTTCCTAGATCATTCTTATTCACTTCATGATCGGAGGAGCATATCTCACATAAATCATGAGGCAGAATTACAGAAATGGAATAATCATGCTGATTTGCCCACAGTAGGGCCCCCAGTCTGTGCACACGTGTGCCTTGTTCTAAGCAGATTCCGTGTATAGTAAACTTAATGTTTTAAAAATGATGTATTGTTGGCTTCCTTACATAGTAAACTGGTTGAGGTTTAAAAAAATTATTCCACTTTTACAGTGCTAGTTAACACATTTTTAAGTAAACATCTGAAGTATACAGAGACATCCACTTGTCATGTGTATTTAGAAACAGATCATAAAACTATATTTCCATAATACAATTTCAAGCTTAAAAAAGAGTCCAGAAATAGCATAATAAATACCAACACATTCATCCTCCACCTTTTACAAATATTAACCTGTCAGATTTAATTCAGAAATGTTTATCCAGTAAATAAAAGTACAGACGTTTCCATCCTCCTCACCCCCTCAAGAGAGAACCTCCTGTCTGAATTGGCTGTACCCCATCCTTGTGCTTTTTTAAAAAATCCTGGATGCGACTTCAGAGCCATCTATTTCCTTACAATTGCCTCAGATAAGACACAATAATTGACATTAATGGGGACTGTAAAGGTAGAAGCTGAAATCTCCTCCAAAAACCCTGACAGTTGGCTAGGTAAGTCACCTGACTGAAGTATGTCAGGGAGACACCCGCTGGAAAGCACACCGGGGTGCTGACCCAGGTCTGCCATAACCCAGCCAGGGGGTGACAAGCCACATGGCGAGTCTTGTCGTGGGGTAGCCCCCAGAAGTGTTGCACCGGCTGCAGCGTTTTACAGGTTACACTGTGAATACCTTTGGGCTGACCTTCCTTTTCACTTGATCACTGGTCCTGAGACTTTCTTGCTCTCAACACCACACTGCCTTGTTATTTGAGCTTCGTTCTTCCTAGTTCAGCCCTTTTAGTTAGATTACCCATAGCCAAATTATTCAGACTCTGTGGGCCTGGGTGTCCTTATTGATCCTGTGCGTGAGTTGAACCTGGTGACTTCCTGGGCACAATATCTTGCAAACCATATACAGAGGCTCCACCTTCACCACTATGTCTTCAGTGCTCGGAACAATATTTGACCTGTGGCAAATACTCAATAAATGTGGAGTGGATATTTGTCATTTTCCCCAAAAAATATACTCCAAAGAAATAAAATTTTATATGCTAAATTATTTGCCTTACTTACATTACTGATAGAAATGGTCTATGGGATAGCTCTAAACAGATTGTAGAAATGTGACTTACATCTTAACATATTCACACGTGTGTGTGTGTGTGTGTGTGATCAAAGCCTGCAATTACACTTACAAAATCAAGTGAATTAGAAATTGTATCCTATTATACCTGTTTTTGATGAGCTCTATGATGAATACATTTTAGCGACATTTCTTAGCATAAAGCATACTGGTAGCTACTTTACATATTTAGGAAAATTTCAGAAAATTTTATAAGGCGAAATATTTTACAGTGACTATAAAAGTGCATAAATGCGCTGTTTCATAAGCTACGCTCACTTACTAGTATTAAACTTATGTTCCTAACCTGAACTTTGTATTCCTCGCAGCTTCCAAAAATAAACCTCCACCTGCTTTTTCCCTGTCAATACTCCCAAATGCTTTCCTACCTACTCCATGAATACTCTCATTTTCAGCCCCTCCTTCTTCCAAGGCAGAAGTTCTCAAACATCAGAGTAAATCATTAACTGATGGACTGATTAGAACAGATTGCTGGGCCTCACCCCAAATGTCTCTGATTCAATGGGTCCAGTGCACAGCCCAACAGAATGAAGAGTTCGATTCCATTTTTGATGTTTCCAGTCTTAGCGTGTCTTTCACCACATCACATCTCATTTCTCATCATGCGCAAGCAGATGAGAAAGCCTGTGTCAACTTTTATAGTGAGACCCAGGCCCAGAGTCACTGTGTCACTTAACACTCTCACCAGCTACGTGTGACAAATCCAAACTCTCTGCGTCTCTCCAGCAGCTGATATTGCCGCTATAGACACACAGACGTGTGTAAGCTTTTATAATATATTTGCAGGGATACTTCCTTGTGGTTTTAATTTTCATGGGCCTAGTCACTACAAATGTTGACTATCTGTCTATGCTCTTATTCGTTATCCATTTATCGTCTTTGGCGAAACGTCTGGTCATTTCTTTTGCCCACTTTCCGTTTGGGTTGTTTGTTTTCTTCCTGTGGAGTTTTGGCAGTTCTTTATATATTCAAGATACCAGTCCTTCGGTATTTAGGCTGTTTGCAAATGTTTTGTCCCAGCCTGCAGCTTGTCTTCTCACCTTCTCTGCACGGTTTTTAGCAGAGCAAAGGTTTTCAGTTTTTAGTAAGTCCAATTTATTGTTCCCTTCTATGCACCACGTGTTCTGTTCCACCTGTAAGGACTCTTCACCAAGTTCAAGGTCCCAGAGATTCTTCTCCTGTGTTTTCTTCTAAAAGCCTCCTGGTCTTACACTTTTCATTCAAATCCATGATCCATTTTCAATTTTGTTTTCTGTCGTTTGAGGGTTATGTTAAGGTTAATTATTTAGCATGTGGGCATCCAATTAGTCTAGTGCCATTTCTTAAAAACGGTAATTTTTTTTCTTTACTTGATTACTTTTGCACTTCTGTCGAAAGTCAGCTGTCTGTATTTGTGTGGGGTTATTTCTGGGTCCTCTATTGTGTTCCATTGATTTATTTGTCTATTTCTGCTACTGAATCACAGTCTTCATTATTGCGGTTATAAAGCAAGTCCCACATTTTTTCTCTTTCAAAACACTTTTAGCTATTAATTTTAGAGTAAAGTTGTCTACACCCACACATAATCTTGCTGGGATTTTGATAGGAATTGTGTTAAAATCAATTATACATCAAATTTATCACAGATCAGTTTTGGGAGATTTAATATCTTTACTATGTTGAGTCTTTGAATCCATGAATACAGTGTGTTTCTCCATTTATTTAGATCTTCTTTTATTTATTTCATTATCATTTTGTAGTTTTAGGCATACAGATCCTGTACAGGTATCATTAAGCTCATACATAAGTATTTTTGGGGGGCGGAATTATAAATGATTTTGTGATTTTAACATAGAAATATGATTGATTTCAGATGCCAGTCTTCTATAATGCAGAATTTGCTTATTAGAACTGGGAAGGTTTTGTAGATTCCTTAGGATTTTCCACATAATCCTATCCTATCTGCAAATAGGAAAGGTTACATTTCTTTTTTTCTAATCTGTATGCCTTTTATTTCCTTTCCTTGCCTTATTGCACTGGCCAGGATTTCCTATATTATGCTAAATAAAGGGTAACAACAAAATATCCTTACCTTTTTCTCCATCTTAAGAAAGACATTCAGTCATTCAATATTAAGTATGATGTTAGTTGTGGGTTTTTCGAATGTACTTTATTACGTTGAGAAAGTCTCTTCTATTACTAGTACACTGAAGGAAATAAGGTTTCGATATAAAATATATAAAATTATGACCAGACTATGGAGGGCATTAACTACAAAATTCTGGAATTTGAACAGAAATTGAAGAGAAAACAAAGAGTTGTTAAATGTTGTTAAGCAAATAACTGTGGATAGAGCATCTTGGAGTGTGAAGAACTAGACAGAAGAAGGTGAACTTGAACACCAGTTACTGCAGTCCAGGTATAAGCCTGAAAGTTTTTGAACTAGGCTAGTGAATATGGAAGCAGCAGTTAAGATGTGAGCAAGGCTGAGAGAATCCAGTAAAAGCTGTGTACGAGCCCATGAGCAAGCGGGAGGCTGGTGAGGTTTCAGGCCAGGACAATGTGATGCCGTTAGTCGGTGCCATATTTTGAGGCTTAAAAAAAAAAACTCCGGTAAAAACAAATAAATCATAAAAATTTGCTCTTCAGAGGCTTTTTGATTTCACAACTGTGGCAAGGTTTGTGGACAAGTATAGGCTATCTCATTTGCTATAAATATTTTGTTTATTTTTCAATGTGCATATTTTGCAATACATTTACATATTTTAACGACTTATTCAGATTTGGCTTTTGGAATGAACAAAGATTCTCATGCAGAGCAGAGAGCTCGATTGCTGTGTGATGCAACAATCAAACATTACCGCCCGGTTGGTTAAACAATGCGGAATCAGAAATCACGACCTCCCACACCCTTGGGGACGGACCTGCCGCGGGACAGTGAGCGAGATGCTCTACCCACTTGTAACTCAAAAGCGCCGAGGCGAAGACTGTCAAAACATCTTTCCAAACTGACAGGGATGTGCATGCGGTTCATTAGCCTGCGAACTGACGCGTTATAACCCACTGGTGATCAGCTTAACAATTTGAATTAGAAGTTGCACATTTATGCAAAAAGAAAAAAAAACTGTTCTAGCTGTTATAATTAAGTTTCAAGTTATGCCTGGAAGAGAGGTAAATGCAATTGTGTGCATTTTTTTTTCCTGAAGTTAGACCTAATGCCTATCAGAGCAAAATAATCAATAATCAAATTTAAAATGTCAGTGTTTTAAATGAAAATTTCTTCCTGTTTTCTCAGGGCTGACTTGTACAATAGTATCAATAAGCCAGTCCTTTGTTCATTAACGTGGAATGAACTTAGAAATGATTCAACATGCAGAACAGTTAAGTAAGGGAGAAACAAGGGCACTTTCACCTGTCGTTGGAAATATGGTGTCTCCCAGAGTTATTTTTTCTGACTTCTGAAGTCCATTCATGCCTACAAAATATGTTTTGTTACTTACTGTTGACACTGTTATTCTAACAAGAGGGTCATCCCAAAGTTCCTTATCCAGTAAAAGTTGTGTATGAGGCATCCCGTATAGTTCTTTTCCTCATTTCATTTTTAACGTGGTGATTTCATGGTTGTGTGGGAAGGAAGGTATGTGTGTTGGTAACATGTCGCAAACTGACTGGTACAGAAAATTTGCCTGGAGTTGGAGTACTAACTAACGCTCACCTAAAATGCGTGGAGGTGTCTGGGGTTGGGCAGTTGGTGTGATAAAAGAATGGCCTTTATTAACACAGAAACTGGACCCTGTTCCCACCACCCCAAGGAGATACTTTAGGGGAACCTGTTAGTAAAAGTGACAGTGAAAATACGGGATCACCAGAGTAGTAAAATTCTGCAAGGGGAGATCAAGTCAGACGAGAATTGCGTCATTTGTAGAGAGAGGCGGGAGGGGAAACAGCCCAGCAAAGAGAAACTCTTTGCTTGCGGCTGATTTCTTTTTTCATTTTGCCACAAATGGGTCATGATGAAGTTGAGGAAGAAAGTGGGGCAAGGCATACAGACCGGGAAGTACAGTCTTTTCTGGTCTCAGGAGTTAGGACAAAATGAGAAGTTTGACTGTGGTTATTGTCAAAAGAAATATGAACCCTGCCTCCCAAAAGGCTCGGTCACTCTGCCTCTAACAGTCCCCGTCTCCGAAGCTGCGCCCGAAGGAGGCAGAGTTTGAAAACATGGTTCTGCTGAGTCACCTTTGATCGCGAAGACTAGAACAGTATTCTGTCAGGAGAACAAAACAGAAGGAACCCAGAATATGTTGATACATCTATGGACTGAGTCACTTTAGACTGGGCTCTGCATCTATATTGTTTCATGGGAGAAAAACAAAACTCTTGTCTAAGCCAAAATATCATGAACCCTAAAAGTGCAAAATAAAACTGCCAGATTTTATTAAATAATTTGCTTATAATGCTATGTGCACTATAAAGTGGATAGACTGATGAAAGGAAAGGAGAGAATAGTAATTAATTAACACAGAATAAATGGACATATGCCCTGGATGGTGTGGCTGGTGTGAGCGCCGGCCTGTGAACCAAAGGGTCGCTGGTTCAATTCTCAGCCAGGGCACATGCCTGGGTTGCAGACCAGGTCCCCAGTAGGGGGTGCACAAGAGACAACTGCACATGGATGGTTTTCTCCCTCTCTCCTTCCCTTCTCCTCTCTCTTAAAATAAATAAATAAAATCTTTTTTTTTTTTAAGTAAAAGTGAAAAAAAGGACATGGGCTCCCTAGTAAAACAGAACGACTTATTGCAGACTAATGCTTGCACAGATAAACTGAAAATTTAGAGAATGAATGAATGAATGAATGAGGGAGGCATTTGAGAACTGCAGAGGCCAGCTGAACTTGAAAGGACAAGGTCAAGATCTCACAGTTAGGAGAACCATTTCATTCGGAGTATTTGATGCTTCTGGGAGCCAGACTGAGAATCTGAGTCACTCATGAAAAAGATCAATATCTGATTTTAAAAACCAGCAGAGTTTTTGGCAATTCTGTTAGTAAAAGTCCCCCAAGATTAGAGACCTGAGCAGCCAGAAATTCTGAAAATGGAGAGGCCGAAAACTGAAATTGATACTTGACGTGTTTCTCATGAAGACAATTATAAAATTCAAAAGCTACTGAGAACAAGAGGCTGAGAAGTCAGAGGAAGCTTTTGAAAAGCAGAGCAGAGGCTGCTGCCTGCCTAGGATGCAGAAAGCTGGAAAGAATGTGACTGATGCTAAACACACCAGATAATCTATAAAACCATGGCTTTCTCTTGAACCTGTCAGAGAAGTGACATAGCAAATAAAATAATCTAAACTCTAGAGCAAGTCAGGAGCTTCCAAGAAGAGATGGAGTTCAAGGTGGCAGAACATCTTAGATGAGCGCATGGGAGTCGGGTCAGCCAGACATAAACACAGGTAAGAATTCAGGTCAGAACTTAATGTTAATCACAGGTCAAAACGTACAAGCAACAGTTACAATGCTTCTAGAAGAATACGTATGAGAAGATTTTCATGGCTTCACTTAGGCAAATTTTCTTAGGACAGGCAAGACAGTAGACAGAAGAAAAATTTTATATATTGGTCATCCCCTAAAACTACTGGTCAACCAAATAAAAAAAAAGCAGATGTGGCTCTTTAATTTCTTTTTTTTTAGTTTTATTTATTTTAATTTTTATTGTTGTCCATATACAGTTGCCTCCATTTTATTTCTAAAGGCAATACCATTATCTTACTTATAAGTAAAGCTTTCAGCTGAACAGTTGAACAGAAGGAAAATGTTATTGATTTTGATGGCCCTTTATGATCGAATATTAAAATGCAATATTAGAATAGTTGGCTTGGTCTCCAGCTTATCCAGCAATGGTCAGTTAATTAATGTTGAATATGATCAGTATCTTCATCTAAAATCCAACACAAAAACTCATACACTGAAGCAATAATGTCAGAGAAACAATGCTCAGACACGTCACTGTGATATGAACAAAAGAAACCATTGCAAGAAAGCAGACTTTTCTGTGACTGAGCTGTGCAAAGGAAAACAGGGTCTTGTTTGTAACTGCAGCATGCATTCAGGTAACCACCGAAGGGTATGTGGATCATTGCAGCCCTGCTCCTGCCTGGCAAGACAAGTTATAAAGCATTTATTAGCCTTCACCTTGGAGCTATGGAATTTGATTTTAAAGATCATCGTGCCTTGTAGAATGGGATTTTGTTTCTAAGGTTGTTTTAGCCCTGGAATCTTTATTCACTGCTCCTGTAGAAAGGAAAACGGCTTCAAATCTTAGATAACGTGAGCCGAGCCCCTTCCATGGAAGGACAGGTGTCCCCACTTCCCTGTTAATGGCTCTCTCAGTGTGGATGAGGATGATCCTTATCAGTCATTACTACATCTACTTCCTGGGAATGAAGAATTAAATGACAGTTTCAAGGCTCGTTGGGTCTTGTTAAGTGTGTGGAATGGCCCACGGGTGGATGTCTTGTCCTCCATGGGGTATCTGTAAAGCAGGTGTTTCAATTCCCTGGGAGTTTGTTGTATTCTCTTCTGCCCAAAGATTGTTGTACAATCGTATTTGAAATTCCAGGTTGGGTTCTTCTATTTGAAGATCAGATTGCAAATAGTCATATTTAACTATCGAGTTGATCATAAAGAGGAACGACAAGGAAATGGTCTCTTGTGGAGCCTTTAAAAAGGACTATTGAATGTGAAATTCAAGGACAGGGAAGGGGCCACATTCTACACTTAATGTCTTTCTCACTCATCTTGATATTCTTTTTTAATTGAATTGAGCGGGGGGACATTGGTTAATAAAATAGGTTTCAGGTGTACAGTTCTTTCATGCATCATCTGTGGATTGTATTCCGAGTTCAACACTCCTTCCATCAACTTTTACCCCCTTCATCCTCTCCTACCTCCCCCACCCCCTGTCCCTCTGGACATCAACGTACTGTCGCCTGTCTGAGATTGTTATTTCCTGACCCAAATAATTCCACACACAAGTGCAAGTGGAGAGATCTTTCATATTTTTTAATCCCTGACCATGAAGATGTGTCTTCTAAGGCACTCAATTCTCTTTGTTTGAATGCAGCAAATACTAAACCAGAGGAAAATCACTGCTTTTGCATTGGTCCTCCCGGCCCCGTTGTCCATGTGCTGTCTCTGTGGCACTCCGGTGTCACCTGTGTCACCTTCAATTTCATGTTCTGGGACAACTTAAGCCAAATCGAACTGTATATTTTTGGATAAAAAAAAAATAACTGGATTTGGAGCAGATCAAATAACCGTGTGGGCTATAAAGCAAATGTTTGTATTTGTAAATCACCATTTGAGTGTGATTAGACAATCAGAGCATTTGGAAGATCAATTGACATTGGGATTTTAGAAACGGGAGGAACTCTCACATTAAATGTCTTACAAAGATATATGTCACAAAAAGAGGAAGAAATTGAGGGTGGTTGTCACCTTCTTTAATCCAATTCTAGCTTTCTGTCCATCAGGTAATTAATTAGTGGTCATTGATGCTACTATAATTAAGAGTTACTCAAATCATCATAAATGTTACATACATGAATTCCCAACTGCTAAAATCTCAAATACAATTATATATAAAATATGTAAAAACATTAATAAGTAGACTCGTTTATGCTTAATAGGCAAAAAGATAACTTTAAAAATTAACATTTAAGCATTTTAAAGTACTGCCTAATTGTAAATTAGTGCAGACACTATGGAAAACAGCATAGAGATTCCTCAAAAAATTAAAAATAGAGCTGCCAAATGATCCAGTATTCCCACCGCCGGGGATAAATTTGAAGAAAACAAAGCACTGATTTGAAAAGAGAATGTGCACCTCTGTATTCCTTATACAATCACCAGGAATAGCCAAGATATGGAAGCAACTATCAGATGTCCATTCATCCATTAGATGTCGATCAATAGATGAATGGATAAGGAAGATGTGGTACACACATGCAATAGAATATTATTAAACAATAAAAAGAGCAAAACCACACCATTTGCAACAACACAGATGGACCTAGAGGGTATGCTTAGTAAAATAAGTCAGTCAGAGAAATAAGACAAATACCATATGATCTCATTTATGTGGGGAATATAAAAAAAAACAAAAAACAAAAACAAAAACAAACACCCAAGCTTACACATTCAGAGAATAGATTGGTAGTTGCCAGAGGTGGGGGGTGGGAGCATGGGAATTTGTAAAGAAAAAAGGCAGTGTAGTATTGGTACTAAAACAGACAAAATAATAATAAAGCACCCCCGAAAATGCTTCCAAATTTCAGGATAATCATTCTGAAAATCATTTCAAGATTCTCTGCTACTTTTTAGTCTCATATCAAAAGCAAACTTTTAATGGCAATAGTCCATAGCGTAATTTTTCAAATGACAGGAAATAAAAAGAATTTCTCCTTTCAAGCTTTGTTAAAAAGCGGTAATTCAGAGGAGCGGCCTGACTTTTCCAAAGACCAACATATTTTAAAACGCCAACCTGGCCTTTTTTTTTTTTATTTTAGATCAATGGATGCATTTTCTATGTGGTATTATTTTACCCTCTATTATTTTCTTTACTAAGGCAGCAAAAGAAATCAAAATAGAAGCCTCATAAAATTAAACATTAAATATTGCCTTAAGATGCAAAAATTTTGCTGATGAAACATTTTTTTCCTCAAGGGCTGCTGAAATTCAAACCCATAATCAAGTGGGATCAGAGTAACTAATAACCTGGTTTTAAAGATGATTGAAATTCAGCTCACAGCTCTTTCTAGAACATTACCAAAGGATCTATCATCTATAAAATATCATTAAATGATATTCTTTATGTACTAATACATTTTTATTTCTAAATTTTTGTGCAGCTTTCCTTTTTCTCAGTGTTTCCTAAATCTATATAAAAACATGCCCAAATGAACGACCTGAGAAAGTTAAGATTATAACAACACAGCACACCAGCCAGCAGCTCAATAATTCAATGTCAGCACATGTTGACTAGTGAGAGATTTTTATTCATGACTTAAATAGAGGTAATTCAAATAGGAAAATAAAGGTATAATACCACCATTAATGGAATAGATATAAAAATACATAGAGATTTTATAGTCTCCATTTGTTCTTCATATAAATATAATGATCTATTTCTTCCATTAGTTTCACAACACTGAAGTACTTTTCATACCAAACTTACATAAGTCACCTCCCTTTTTACAAAAACAAAAGGGAAAGATGTTTGTATTTCTGCAAGAAAATCAGAAAGCCATCAATGAGATCATGTTTAGAGGAGTTTTTTCTGATAATTAAATACTTTGCATTACAAAGCTCCCATAAATTTGTGTTTGAGTAAACATTTTGCATTGTATCACCTATGCACTTGCCGTGAAGTGAAATAAGCCAATCAGAGAAAGACAAATACCGTGTGATCTCACATATATGTGGGATCTAAAGACCAAAATAAACGAACAAACAAAATAGAAACAGACTCACAGACACAAAGAACAGACTGACAGCTGTCAGAGGGGAAGGGATTGGGGAGGCTGGGTGAAAGAAAGTGAAGGGATTAAGAAAAAACACGCATGTTTATGTGTGTGTGTGCACACACACATATGTATGACATGTAGCTACAGACAACAGAGGGGCAGGGGGCGGGGGAGCAGGATGAGGCACGGGCGGGGATACAGGGGACAGAAGGAGACTGCTTTTGGCAATGGGTGCATGATACAGGGTGCAGATGATGTTTGGTTGAGTTGTGCACTTGAAACCTATATGGTTTTGTGAACCAGTGTCACCCCAATAAATTCAATTAAAAATAAAAACTATAGTTAGATTGTCCCACCTTTTTATTCTGCACAGGCAGTAAGAGATTCGTGCTTCAAATAAGCGGTAAGCTGCTCCAGACGTACCAACATCGGTCCCTTCTACATCTCTCAGTTTATTTTTTAAAACCCCGAATATATATACATTTTCACCATGATTTTTTAGGGTCATTTTCAGATAAACTTTGACAAATCTACAAACATACCATCCATTGCATTTGTACAAGTTTTAACTTTAATTTCTTTACATTTCGTTTTTGTTTTTCTGGATCATTTCAAAATCAATTTAAAAAATATTTCTACGGTCTTGTGATGTTCTGGTTAAGAATTTCAAACTATGTCTCAATTTTTCTTTACTCTTTTCAGACGAACTGTACCGCAACTTTTATCCCTGGGAAGTGTCCTTTGAAGACCCTTCCGCAGCGAATGCGGATACAGGGGGACGGCTCTGTCGCTTGGGGACAGGTCATGGCACCTGATGGCGTAAACATGCTCAGGTCGCCTGTCAGTGGTTCCAAGATACTGATTTGAAATAGAAATTCCTTGGTAGTTCAGATTCTAACCCTCTTAGAGAATGCTTCCTAAAATTCCATTCGAGAAACCAGCCAGCTCTGTGTCATTTTCCCCCCGATATTCTGAGATTTAATCTGGAGAGGTCTTCCATGGCCTATGATTCGTGCCAATAAAGAAAAATACCCCGTTATGAAGGAAACGCACTAACCCACTCTCAAGGGCTTTCACTTGCCGAGACCCGTAGGTGGGCATGTGACCGGGCCAACCCCCTCCTCGTCCCACCACCAAAACCACAGAGACTCCCAGAGCACAATCCCAGTGAGCACTGTGCTGCAGTCTTTGTGTTTTTGATCTGAACAGATTTGGAGTTACGGCCAAGGTACATTTTTCACATCGTTTTAAGTACCATCATCATGGCAGAGTCCCAGTCCTTTAGGGAAGATGTAGGAACTGCCCCTGTCTCTCCTGCCTTCCCTGCCGTGGTATTCTTTTGTGTTTTCAATTTGTACCGGCCCCGTCCTGTTTCCTGTTCCATTGAGGCGACGTGGGCAGCCAGCCAGCGTGACCTGGTGCCGCATTGCCTTTCCTAGCGGTGATTCAGGATCCGTCACCGTCATCAGCCTGGGGGCCCCTCAATGCCGTAGGACGGCCTCCTATCGATTGCTTTAAAAGCACACAAATAAAATGTGAACTCCAAAAATCTCTTTACAGCTGTAGGGGTAACCCTTAAATACAGTGTGCTGATTTTCAGGGACTCCCATCCCGCAGCAGCCTTATAATAAAACCTACGGTTGCGGGGAATGGGGGAAACGCCTATCCTTTAAAAATAAACATAATAATAACAGCACTTTCTGGACGGTAAACTCATACACCCCCTTGACCCAGCTTTACTTTATGTCGCTGGTACATTCTGCAGAGTCCACGTCTGCATGATGGACCACGGCTCTGGGCACATGAGCAGACCGAGAAGCCCGCTGGAGTCGTCTGTCTGAAATTGAACTGCTCTCCTGACCCGCCCCAGCCATCTGTCCTCAACCTCTCAATTGCTTTGAGTCTCAGTTCTTCTTATGGACAGCGTGGGAATACTTGTTCTTTCCCTGCCTAGAATGATCACATTCCGAGAATTTCAGAATCCCGTGGCAGCGGAAAGGTTATTATTTAGCCTAATATGTTCATTTTAAATTTGGAAACAGGGACCTGTATCTGGGCTCCACGGCAGTCTCGTGTCTTGTGTGAAGATTATTCCCGAGTGGGAAGTAACAGTGGTGGTAGTCACAAATTTAGTAACTGGTAGAGCAGGGGCACCGGCAGACAGAGTTAGTGGTGGGCGAATGAGAACAGTTGCTTCCTACAAACAATGGATGATGCGTCTACTGGTATGTACTGGTTGGGTAATGTGTTCATTTGCCAGGGCTGCTGTAAGAATGGCTTACCCAGCAGAAATCCATTGTCTTAAAGTTTCAGAGGCCAGAAGTCCAAGATCAAGGTGTCAGCACCTTCTGACAGCTGTGAGGAAGAATCTGTTCCTTGCCTCTCCCCTAGATTCTAGTATTTTGCTGGGAATTTTTGGCATTTCGTGGTGGGTGGAAAAACCCAAATAAGGTCATGTTCTGAGGTACTGGGGGTTTGGCCTTCAACACATGAATTTAGGGAACACATTTGAACCCATAATACATAGAATAGACATGTAGTATGCAAGGAGGTTACAGAATGAATTGCTAATATTTCACTGGTAAACTTAAATGCTCCCTGAAATATTCAGTAATTTCTCTCTCATCGTTCCATTGATTTTTCAATAATTCTTTTTCTCCAGAAAAGTGGATAGAAAAATATTACCTACAGATAAATTGAATGTGTTTTTATTATAATAATAAAAAATTGACATCGATGTGACCAAAACTTGGAAAAGCCTATCGGAAGCAGCTCTGGAAAAACACTGTTTGAAGAGCATCTAACATGTCACATCCTGGCCCGTCGTTAGCCCTTGTTCCCTGATGCCAGCAGTCAATGAAAGGAACATAGTAAACCAGGAGCCTTCACTGTCAGGATTTTGGCGGAAATTCACAACAGCTAAACATTTCTTAAGGTTAAGCAACGGCAATGGCAATTCAGATAGAAACAAGGGAAGATAATGCAATAAAATCCGACTGACATCAAACCACAAGTTATTTGCCCACGTATTACACACGCGTGTTTCACCAAGCACCGTAAGAAGTGAGGCTTGCGTCCTGATTTCCCCTGAGGGACATGAGTTCAAGAGCATAAAACCCCCCTTGGCCACCCAATTCAGTCGTCCAGAAGAGACACAAATGCAAATGTGAGCTTTTAATGCCAACGCTGAGGTTTCCGCTGTACAAAGCTGAGGCAGTTTACTTCCTGGCGCTTTATGGAGGTAATATGTTACCAGTGCAGAGCCAAGTAATAGGAACGCCTAGACTTTCAGGCTATAGCTGTGGACATTCGGTTGAGAGCAGAACTGCTCGGGGTGTAGTTCCTCTCAGGGCTGTATTTATCACAATGTCCTTCCACTCTAGCTTGTAAGGGTAAATACAGATGAGCTTATTTAGAAATCTCCCGAAGATTGTCTTTGGAGAGCAAGAGAGTGCTGGTTTACCAACAGGTGCGCCGTTGCCTTTCTGCTTTGCCAGCACTTTCTCTGTTGAACGAGGAATGAGGACCAGGGGACTTTGGCTCTTCGGAAACAACTGTCACTCCTTCAGGCCATTGGGGGACCCAACGTGGCACTTTAAAGTCACTGTAGGTCGTCGTTTATCAATCTGTGGTATCTTTCACATCATTCTCATCTTCAGATCATCATTTCGTCGGTCACTCCTTGCTTTTTGGCACTTTTCACGGGTAACATACGTCCTTAATTCCTTAAGTAAGTCTTTGCTCTGACTTCATAAAACAAACCTGACCCCTCTGACTTCAGAGACACAGAACAAGGGTTGGGGTGGAGAGAAAAACACTGAAGTCGTGGTCTGAGCCGCGCTGATGGATGCAGCTATGGGAAATGTCCCTGCGGATTAACGCCAGGGTAGCAGGGCCCGAAAGCCAACTGCCAGGTGTAGTGATGCCGCACCACGTACAACCCAGGCCATAGGAAAGGCTGGGGTGTATATCACAGCACCCGGAGCGGGGTGAGAAATAATAATACTGTGTTACTATGTGCTAATAAATATACTAGTATCATATAGGATAGTATATAGTCTAATACTAACAGTACACTCAGAAATATACATATGTAGAAATACTAACAGTGTATTTAGAGCATGTTACGGCTAGCATGTATTTTACATGTATAGAGTTTTCAGGTGCCATGTAACAGGTGGTCAGAGCAATATCCTTAATCGTAGATGATATTATTATCTGCATTTTTAGAGGAGAAAATTGAAGTTTAAACAAAGTGAAAAACATCTTTTGATCTTCTCTTGCATAGCTCATATATATATATATATATATATATATATATATATAGAAAGTACCACAGTGCAATGAAATCAAACAGCTGAGAAAATAAACTGCACTTGCATTTGCACCCCATTCGCACTAATAATTCTGACAGGAGAGCAGAAACTCCGTGCCAGCTGAAGGTGTCCCTTAAAAAAGAGTCACTAATGGCTTGCTTTCTGTCAAATGTCTTCTGATGAAAGACATGAAAGAAACCTTTGCTAAAGGAAATGTTTAAAAAGCCACTGAAGAATGACTTCTTTAGGCTTCAAATATGAAAAAAAAGGAAAAGAGAAAATTAAACTATAAAGTAAATGAATGGTATTCCTTCCGCAATAAGGCAAACAATTACACCTTTTAAAATCTCCCCATGCAGAGAGCGTCCCAACGAGGCCCCCTTAAGGACCATCACCGAATCCCACTCGAAGTGAATAGAGGCTGCACTTCAGATGTTACTTGAGCGCCAGTGTTTACAGTGTTGTTTCTTCTCTTCAAAGGCAAAGCAAATGCATAAAGTAATAGAGGCCACAGCCTCCATGATCCCTGGCCAACATGCACATGAACTTGAAAAAGCTCGAGCAGTCTTCAACTTTAAGTATTTGTTTCCAGTGAGAGATGCCACCAGTTATCCTAAAAGTCTCCATTAAAAGCCAAGAGTTAGACCACATTTCAGATACGCACAGCTCAGTTGAAAAGCGAGAACATGAGCAAACATGCCCTCCTGTGTCTTGGCTTGTGTTGTGGCTGACCTGCTTTGCTAGCTGAATCTCCGGCAAGGCTCTCCCTGCCTCCCTCCAGTGTCTGCTTTCTCCTGGGTCCGCCCCCTCTTGCCAGCGCTCTGCCTCGGGCCCCACACATACATGGTACTGAAGCCCTTTGAAATATGGGGAAAAGTATGCAGTTGGTCATTTGGGTTTGCTCAAAAGACTTGTCTTTTTTCTTTAACCACCTTTTAAAATCATAGTGAAACTCGGATGAGGATTGAATGATCCGTGTAGGCAGGTGGCTGTTGGATTGAATATTTGTAAATTTATAGGGACCTTAGAATGAGCCACGAGTGGCTGTCTCACTTCTCACAACACATCAGTGGAAAGGCAGAAGAAAATGACTGTTTATCTCTATGATATAAGATGCTAACTTCTTGAAAGCTATAAAACAATCTTCCTTCCATCTGTGGAACATCTGAGCATCACTGTAAAAGTGAGAAGGTAAAAGTTGCCACCTAAACAGCATCTGGATGGGCTTCCCCCTGACACCCAACTGAAAACAGCAATGTGATAGGCTGGCTTTTCCCTCATGAAACCCTGTTACTCTCCGAGCTGATATGAGATTGAGGGGAAGGAAAGTTAAAAGTCACACAACCACAGAGAGGCTTTTTATCCATAGAAAATGTTTTTGCTCTAAATAATTCTATAAAACCTTTAAGAGAGGCAGTCTTTGTATTCTTTTCCAGATTATAGCGGGGGGGGGGGGCGTCTGGCCCAAATAACGCCCCTTCTTTTATTATAAAATCTTTCATTACAAAATCATAAGCATGTCATCCTGCAACATAACACTATCCCACTCAAACACACCCTATGGCATTTTAGGTGAAATGTTCAAAGGAAAACTATAAATTATTACACCCCTATTATTACCCTACCAACCACACTCACGCAGTTGCTCCTTCTGCCAGACCCTGTGCATATTTGGAAACCTGTGACTCAGAGTTGGGAAGCCACAGAGGAAGGGCAGGGCTGAGCCAGGACTCCAGGGTCCCTGTGTGCTCACCCCCTGTTACCTCCCTTCAACCACAGTCCTCGTTTTTTTCTTCCATAGGAGCAGTTGTCATACATCTTTCAGAATCCACTCGTCACTTTATCTACTGCTTACCAGTAAGCATGAAACGTGCATCCACTTGCCTCTCCGCCGTGTTGAGGGTACAGGCAAGAGCTGCCCTGCCCACCTCCCAGGCCAGGGAGGCGGAGCTCCGTGACCTCTAGGCCTGCATGGATTTCAGCCTAAGTGTCTTCATTCTCTCCCTGCACTCACGGGATCTGTACCCACTGGCGTGCATTGTCAACTACAAGTTCACGTCCTATTCCCACTAATCTATAGAGAGATGTCTTTCTATTTATTTTTTTATTTTTATTTTTTAAAAGATTTTATTTCTTTTAGAGAAAGGGGGAGGGAAGGAGAAAGAGAGGGAAACACTTACGTGTGAGAAAACCATCCATTGGTTACCCCTCACATGCCCGCAACGGGGGACCTGGCCAGGAAACCAGGCATGGGCCCTGAGTGCGAATCAAACCACTGACCTTTTAGTTTGCAGACCAGTGCGCCATCCACTGAGACACAGCAGCCAGGGACTGACATGCTTTTAAACAAAGAAATGATACCGTCCTACAAAGATGGGTCGGTGATTCCCTCTCTTTGGATACCTAAGAACTGTGAGGCTAAGAAATGTGCTTGTGGAGAAAACTGGCCGGCTTGGTCCCTGTATCCTGAAGAGTAACCATTACACACAGCAAAAATAAGCGAACAAAAACAGGCAACATGAACACGAAGATTTAAACACTTCCGAGCAAACCCAAACAACCAATGGTCTAATCTGTCTACACAAACCACTTCAAATGGTTGGATGCAAGACAATGCTCAACATGTTGACGGAATGGACTTCCCCGGTTAGGGAGATTGAGGTGCGTGTTCAGAGCGTCAGTAAGACAGTTCAATATTTAGCAGGGAATAAATCTAATTTCCTTTACCCTTAGTAGTAGAAAGAGTGGGCATTTCGTTCAGGTGATTTGGTTTTATGCCCTCTTATGCTCGAGTTGAAAAATATAAATGTTCAATAATAAAGTAATGATAACAGTCATGTTCCATTTTCCTTTTCTGTCTTATTAGCTCCAGGTAGGTAATTTTACTGTGTATATAAATCATTAGTCTTCAGCAGCTACTTGGTTCCCTAGTTATTCTTCGGCGCCAAAGCAGCTTAATTTTGCTAAGAGCTATTCCCGACTATCTCCAGAGTGATGACAGGGGTGAGGGAGAATTCAGATTAGCTTCAAGGTACATCGACTCCTATTACTCCGGAATAGCGAGGAGTAACCCTCTGACATACAGACCGTTCCCTAGTCAAATACTAATTCCCAGTCGTCTTGCGTTGGTGCAATCGGCGGTGCCGCTAAAGCTCTCCTCGGCTTATTCAGTGATAGAAACCGAATGTTTTTGATGACTCCAAGCCTCTAACTAAAAAATAAAAATGACAACACATGTCTCCCATAATTAAAAAAAAAACAACCAAGAAAAATTTTCAGGGAAGGGTCCAGAAGGAAAGTCTATGTCATACACAGAATTCCCCAAACGAAGCAAAATGAGCTTCAAGGGTTTAATTGATTTCCTAAGGCACTCAGTCAGAAAAGTTATGAAAAGAAAATTGATTATAGTCTGTAGACCTTGGGCAAGCCATGAAAAGATTCCAGGCCTTAAGATTCATGTTTGGAGTCCCTGGCTTCGTAAGATTCTGTGTTAGCATTTCCATAACTTTCACATTCCTGCAAATGTATCTTGCCAGTATTTATGACAGAATTAAGTCCAGAATAGCTTTTCTGGAAGAGATAATGGAATAAATAAAGGAATAATGTGTTGCTGCTTCCAAGACTCTCTTGATCTTTGCCTATATTTGCTACATAGAGTACGTAATTATAATGTAAAGATGAGTCGTTGGAAGTGAAACTCTATGGGGTTCTTTTTCCCTCCCCGCTCTGAAAATGTGTGTAATACTACAGTGCGAGCTGCAGCAAGTGAATTAGACATCTCTGTGCCTGGCATACTGTAGGCGCTTGATAAATGTTCATTGTATTGACGTGATAGTGCCTAGTGGGCGGAACTAAAGGGGCAGGAAGATCGAACTCAGCAGAGCCACCGTCAGCCGGGTCCGAGGGGCCTCTTTCGGACTCGTATTCGATTCCTGTAGGGAGAAGAAGAACGGTGCTTCTTCGGGTGGCCCCCCATCTTTGGCTGCCTCAGATTGTCACCTACAGCCCCAGTTCCACCAGCAAATGGAAACTAACTTTTAGTTGACGTAGGAGGAAACCGAGGACCCGAGAGCTTATATGAATAGCTTGTGAGATACGCCAGAGATGTATATTCTCATCTTGGGTTTTTGGACGCTCAGCCAAATGTTCTCTCCAAAACAAACAGCCACACACCAGCCAGCCTGGAGGAGTTTTTTTTTTTTTTTAATGAAAACGCACACTCGCACACCGCACACACTCCACACCCAGGAAACCGTAGGTGAGCATAGCAGTTGTTCACTGTTGTATCCTCAGTGGAGTCGCCGCGACCAAAATGTAGTCAGAAGTTAGCCTCCAGAAGAGGGACCTCAGTCCTTGGCACGTGGGGTTTCTAGTCTGCATGTTGGAGGGAAGGTCAGCGCCTCCCTGGCAGGGTCGGGGGCTGGAGCCTAAGCCTCGTGGTAATGGCAGACCTCTGCCGTCACCTGAACACTCTAGTTGGGGACGTCCGTTTCCTGGGCCTGCTGTGACCTGGGGGCGGGGTCAAAGACAAAGTAGCCCCTCTAGGACCTGGACCACCAGGGGCTTCCAGTCCTGATGCGCCCCCTCCGCATGCTACCTGCCTTGGCTGGCCTTAATCATTTCCCAGTGTCCTTGGAACAGATTTCAGGGCTCCGGCTGCAGGGGGTCACCGGTCTCAGAAGCCAGCCCGTGGGGAACCTCTCGGTCAAGTGAACCCTCACTTCTCACCAACACACTCATGACCGCTGACCACATGGAGACAACAAACTGTGTTAGGAAAACCATCACGGTCATTTGACACTGAAAATCAGTGGCTCCCTGTATTTTTTAGACAGCCACACGCATGTTTGGTATTTCAGTTACATATTCAGAGCCCCAAGGGCCACCGTTCCACGTCCTTGACTCTGTGGAATCTTGCTAGGAGTAAAACATGGACCTAAGTGCCTTTCATCGGGGATCCCTATGAGTCCTATTGGTTTTCTGTGGGACGCTACCGCTGAAACCATTTAGAGCAGTGCCTGCTCGTGATGTAGAACTCTGTTCCCAGGTGTGGGGAATCGGGGCAGCGGCGGGCAGTCCTGGCTGAGCACTGGAACTGTCTGGGTGGTCGGAGAGGCACCCCAGACGTACCGAGTCAGTACGTCTTGGCTTGGGATCCAGTCGTAAACAGTTTTTAAAATTCTCAGGCAATTCCAATGGGAAGCCAATGGTGAAAACCCATGCTTAGCATCTTAGCAGGTGAGAGGATACTGTGTGTGTGTGTGTGTGTTGTGGCAAAAGTAGATTTATAGTCACGAATGTGCAAAACAGAGCTTACTCAAGTTTACTCTTGTATTATTATTTATTAATTACATTATTTTTCATACAAATAGCTATAAACCTACTTTTGCCATGCATATATTTGTATGGGTATCTTGATAATAAAATACAGAATTTAAAACATTTTTCAGTTGTCAAATACAAATGTGCCTGTCATAGAGAGGCAAGTAACATTTTGTTTTTTGCGGGGGGGGGTTGCTACAAGTAGTCAATCTGTTAAATTTATACTTTTCAGTGCTGATTTAGAGTATTTCCGTTGTCCTGATAGAAATCCAATACCCAGATATTTTGGGATCCCCTTTATTTAAGATTTCAACAAGGGAATTACCTCCAAGTTTAGCATAAATCAATTCCTGAATACTTTCTGCTGTTACACGATCCTGGGAAGCTGATTTAGATTAAAAAAAAAATAGATGCTAACCAATGGATTTTCTTGTTGCTGTTTAAAAAGACATATATCAGCAACCACAAAGGCAGTATCATCAAATTATGGGAATTAATCAATTATTTCGGGCCACTGTAGTGCAGATGCAAGTCCGAGGCAAATGGCAATACATCCGCTTTGGAGCTAATTTAATTCGGGTTGTCTCCTCTGAAGTTATTTCTTTGGGTTGCACCAGGAGGACCCGCTTATTCATCAATTATTGACTCAAAGACTTGTGAAGTCCGCGCTTTGTGTTGGGCCTTTTATATGCAATGTTTGGGTTTTAAATAAATAAACAAAGACCAGGAATTTCTGTTTTACATAAAACACTTGGAATCTAGCAGAGAAGCTTGCAGCTGTTTTCATTACCTATGTTTCTGCTTGTGCTAAGATGCTTTAGGATGAGGAAGACAGGAGATGATTCTGTCCCAACAGAGAGTGAAGCGTGCCCTCTTCCAGAAGTGCCCCGTCACCGGTGACACCCAAGGTGTGCATTCCATAGTCTCTCTCTACTGATGAGACAGTGCGGCACCTGGACTATGGCCATGTGGCTGAATAAGCCCCTAAAGGAGGCTGCTAATTGCATAGCCTCTGATTAGAATAGAAGGGATTATATAACATCATATTTTCTGGGGGTGAAAAGGCAAGAAACTTGCTGGTTATGATTTTTTTTCCCTAAAGAAGACAATGTAATATGGAGGAATGGCTTAGAAATGATTGAGTTAAAAACAGCTTGGCTTTTAATTCTACTTGAACAGCAATGCACTTAATTAAATCATTGGCACCTGCTCAGCCTACATTTCTACAAAAAGCAGGAAAGATTCTCACAATGAATAAAGCTCTCCGAAGTGTCAAACTGTGTAATACTGGCAGTAAGTTTCAAAACTAGGGTAAACGGATCTGATTTGGGGCAAGGAGAGTTTATTAAATTAAGCTGTATTTTTTCCCCAGCCTGGTGACTCAGTTGGACGGAGTGTTGACTCGTACACCAAACGTTTGCGAGTTCCATCCCTGGTTAGGGCACATACCTGGGTTGTAGGTTCAATCCCTGGTTGAGGTACATACATGAGGCAACCAATTGATGTTTCTCTCTCATATCAATGTCTCTCTATCTCTCTCTCTTTACCCCTTCCTCTCTCTCTCTCAAATCAATAAATATATCCTCGGGTGAGGATTAAAAACATTAAATTGTAATTTTTAATTCTGATGTGTAATTTGCCCTCACTTTCAAAGTTTTTAACGATACATATATTTAGTAATCAATGAAATACACGTACACAAAATTTGAGAGAGGAAGCTTGCTGTGACGTAAGGAAAACTTGGAAACAGAACCTTCAGGTCATTCATTCTGCGTCACATAGGCCCGAGCGGCGCCCCCAAATGAGGGATCTGGCCTCACCTCTGAAAATGAATTGGAAAGGGCAGCAAATGGCTTGAGTCACATGATAGCAGTGCTAGAATGGCAGTGTAGGTTTGTATTTTTTTTTTGTTATGAATAAGCTTTTAATGGTCCATTTTCTAAAGTGAGTTAAGACTCTCAGGGGCTGTCGGGGCTCCTGCGATAACCATCACTGCTTACAATGTGTTGATGCTTATGGATGGCAGCCCACATATTTCACAGCAACAGAAGACACGGGGCTATGACTACAGGGAAAAGCTGGGTGTTCGCTGTCTCAAGTGTGAAGTGTACGGAAGGATCCTCCTATTATCGTGGAATGGAGGTCAAGTGTGAGCACTGCTGACAAGATATAAACATCTGTCCTAATGGAGCATTCCTCACCCTCAGTCCAAGCTTCCAATCTCCCTGCTCAGCCTGCCTGCCCCGAAGCCTATGCCACGTTGCTTCCCACGGGAGGGTGAGCCTCTCCAGATGAATATATTGGTGACTGGTGATGTAGGAACTGCTCCACCCATAGACGCAAAAACCGGTAGCTACTATTTTTATGGTTTGCTGAGAAAACAGAGCATATGGCAACTACTTTTAACCTTTTCAAGTGCCAGATGAGAAGGAAGAGGATTGAGAGAAATCAGAAGTTCAGTGCCACATGCTCATGTGTCTACTCGTCTGTAACCAAAGTTAGTGACCTGCTGGACCACCTGTAGGGAAATAAGGAGTGGGGCATGTGGCGGGGGTACAAACCAGAAACCAATATTTGGTCTGTTTTCCTAAAGGGTTCCTCTGCTGTTGACGCCTTGTGTCTCCTTGAACCCTACGAACAGCTCAGCTAAAATCGTGGTGCCTTTTCTCAGGCTGAAGGGGGCCTGAGAAAGCTGTGCACAGGAAACACTCCCGAGAGGTCAGAGTCCATGGTCAAGTTCCAGTGAGAGCCCTCTTCCGGGTTGAGGCTTCCGGACTCCCCTGTGTCCTCACATGGTGAACAGCAGAGTGAGGGGTGCAAGCTGCCTCCTCTCCCATGACTTAGACGAGCACCAGTCTCAACCCAACCCGAGGGCTGTGCCCTCAGGTCTCCGCCATTCAAAGGCCCCACGCCCTAATGCCGTGACACCGGGGCAGAGGGCCGCCTATGATGGGGGCAGGGGCGTAAACATGCAGGTCATGCGGGTTTTAAAATGCAACTACACTTGAACAAACACAGATCTAGAAAACGCCATCTTGGAAGATCATACAGAAAACCTATGTTACAAAACATCTAGCTGTTCACTCAGTAACACTTCCTTGGTTCAAATAGCAACTCTTTAATGGAAGCGTGCATTTGTGTGAGGGCCTGGCATTTCAAAAGACTTCTTTATTCTAGTGAGACCAGCTAGCTTATCGTTTCTGGTATCATAACTTCTCTCATCATAAGGTTCTTACCAATTCAGCAACAAGTAACAAGTAATGGGAAAACAACATACACTATAAAAAAAAAAGCAGATGATTGAAATAGAAGTTAGTAAGAATTCAATTTTGATCAATTTTTCCATTACATACTGGTAAAAAATATCCAAGGCTTTCTGTGCAGCATTTTTGAGATCTCAAAATTAAACTTTGCCTGAGGAAATAAAAAAAGTGGAGATTTTCCTTCCATGAGATCAAGGAGAGGTTGAAATGGGTTGGTGACAATGAATTTGCAATACAGACATTCTCTTAGAGTTTCCACAATTCCATGGGATTTAAAATTTTTCCCTTTAATGTTTTCAGAGAGAAAAACCAGTACTTCTCCTTGGTACTGTTCTAGCTCTCTAAATAATAACTCGCTATCATGTAGATGCCTGAGAATCGTCCCTTCCTAGCATTTTACACCGAAGTTGGGAAGAAACTTTCACTCACAACGTAACTTCATCTCATAAATTGCACCGCAGTTCCTATAACACAGTCTCATTTGATAGCAGTATGGCTTCTTGTATAATATAATAAAGTTATATCTTATGAATAGAGCATCTATTATTCATCTGAATTTCATAGCATATATATGTTCAATCTTTTCTTAGGAGATTGTGATTATCATTCTCTACCACATTTCCATCATTTTCATCGGTCTGTAGTGCCTTGTGCCCATGAAGGTGCTACCTCATTGCCAAAACAGGGAATGTATGGGAAACAGCACACACAAAAACACATCACATAAAGAAACAGTCGCACGTGGTGTGAATTGCACAGAAAATTGAATTAGCTTCAGAGGGGTCATTGTATTGTGGGGTTGGGGTGCCGTGGGACAGGCAGACAACCAAACTTGCCTCGATTCAAATATTCACTCTACTGTTTGCTAACCCCAGAGCCCATTGGAGTTGTAAGTTCTCTGGGGAGCAGAGGACAAGGTTCAGGTTTAGCTCTTGGTGAAGTCTTTCCTGATCCTGAATCCTTCGCTACCACTAGCTTCACCAGACCCCTGTGCGCACAGAACCGTATTTATATTTCATTTTAATACCTACCCATGTGTCTTCATGGTAGGCCAAGTTCATAAACTAGACCATGAGATCTTTAAGGGCTGGGAGAATTTATCTCTTTATCATAAGTACTTAGCGTGGTTATAAATATGCAGCGCAGTAGAAATTCACAAGAGTTTATTGAGTCAATGAAAGTGGGAGCAGACTATTATTTTTAAATCACCATCATCACAGTTTTCAGCAGAAGCCCTTATTTCATTGTAAAAAAGTGATTTTCAAAATTGTCAAACACTAGAAAATTCGCTTGTACACAGGATCTCAGTGTCTTTAATTTTCTATGAACATTCAATTCACAGAAAATATAAATAACTTTCTTATAAGATGCAAGATTACTTTTTCATCTTGTACCCTTATGCCAATTTCTATGTAGCAAAATTTTAAATTTACAGGGTTACACAGACAATAGCCAATCAGAGCTTTATTTTAGGTACACAAATGCCTGATTTCCTTTAATTTACGCGTGCATTATTATGTTGTCTGAAAACCTCTTTCCTGAGCCCCAACAATGGAGTCAGCACCCAATGTGGCACTTGGGGGTACTGAAAAAGAGAATATAATTCAATTCTTGCCTATCTGAAACTCCTAGCCTGGCAGGAACACAGATGTAATAAATGGAGTGGAGCTTTCTAGGTGTTATAATAGATCTCGGGACATAGTATAATGGAGGCAGAAATGCTGAAGTAACTGTAAAATGCCTTTTTTTTTAGAACTGGAAAATAATTGTGAATTATGCTAATAATGAAATCTAGGTCCCTGCTATTAGAGGTGCCTTCCCTTTGAAAAGCCTTTGCTTTAATGGTTTTGTGGAATAAAGACTGTGACTGTTGCAGATAAGCTCAGAAAAGCAAACACTGATTTAGAAAAGAAAATGCATTACAAGGCCATCGCCTGGCATGCTTTTATTACTGATTTTAGCAAATATTTGAACTTTGTCTGACACCACAGTAATCTAAGCCAAATGATAATAAAATTACCTGTAATTAGAGAGTGAAATTTCTTGCAGAAAGCTCTCCTTTTGGGCCTCTGGAAACAATAGAGTTTTCATATCTGCTTGGCAGAGTTATGATCTTTGTTTGGATAAATAACGCATGGCGTTTCAATAAGATCCTCCTCCCAAAACGGCCGATGGGTATTTGGGGGAAAAGCAATTGGGTCCGGCACCGAGGACTGTTAGTCTGTGTGCGTTTGAACACAGACGGCCCCTGAATCTCTGTGAGGAGAGTGTAGAGTGGGAACTTGGAAACTGTTTGTACTAGAAACCATCAGGTTCCACCACTGTCTCAACACATCATAAAGCAGTCTTGACCTTGCGATGGACGTCCTTAGGAAGTCCTTCTCTGAGGCTCGGTGTCCTCGTGGAGGGAGACAGGGGCCACCTCCGCTAGGAAGTCATGCTGAGACACCGCCTCCCTTACCTGCCCATACTTTTCTTCTACCTTTATTTCCTTTACTCGATCCATTGTAACAGTGGAGAAATTTGTATCCGCCACGCAGGGCAATTCTCAGCCTCTCTCCTCAGTGCTCCTCATCCCACAGAGAGATGTGGCAAGGGGAGGGGGGCCCATTTTCTGAAATATTAACCACTGTTCTCATAGTTCCTTGTTCTCCCACATGTCCATTATTTATTCAGGTGCATTTAGTGCTTCAGGAAACTGAAGAAATGGGTTTCGGATTCAAAAACTGAGGTATTAGGTTTCTCGAAGTTTAGGGCCAGGAGGCATCAGGACATAAATGTAAGATATTGCTGTAATAAGAGACGCCTCCTGTCCCAGGAGCAGAGAGGGTGGGACAGGAAAGAACCGTGAGTGAGGCTCTGGTCTGCATTCTCTCAGACGCTTTCAGGTACCTTGAGTAACTGTGCACCTGTTCTCCCAGGTAAACTGGGAGCATGGCAGGGCATTCCGGGTGGCTGTCTAAGTCATCGGTATGAGATGGTCTCCCTGAACCCCAGACATGGACGTGGCACCAGGAACTGTAGGGCCTCAGGTGCACGGCCACCTGGACGCAGAGGTCACAGCACTGACTAACCTCTTCTGCATCCCACCGACCTTCTGGGTGCAGCTCAGTGCCTCCCTCTTCCAGAGCGGGTACCAATCCTCCAGACTGGAAGCAGGTGGTGGTCGCTCTCCCATGTATAATGCACACCCACGTTTTTGTGCTCATTCTACACGAGATTATTATACCATGGTATGTAATCATTATACCCACATATAATGCACATCCTTATTTTTCCCTCAAAAATTTGGGCAAAAAAGTGCACAGTACACACAGCAAAATGCAGTACTCACACTGTGTTATCTCACTTCATTTTCAACACTTGCTACCTTTTCTCTCTGAGGACACTGAAAATTCTTTAAAAGCTGAACCAGATTATTTTTATTTTTGCATCCCCAGTGCCGAACGCAATGCGGACACCCAATATGTGTACTCAATACACATTTGCTGAAAGAGAGATCAAGTGCATCCACGTATGTTTCACCCCAAGTTAGAAAAAACCGTGATGGAAGGTATGAAAACCAGGCCAAGTTACTGAAGCCAGGGGGATAGGAAAGACTGGTTTGGAATGGTCCTAATGTTGAAGTCAAACGAGAAGGAGAAATCAACTTCATGTCTGAATTCCTGTGGCCTGTGAACATAACCGTGACAGGAGTAATCTGCCCTTCCTCTCCTACTTAAAGAACACCAAAAAAAAAAAAAAAATCAATATTATTAACCTAAGTAGAATTTCAGCCTGACAGCACCCTGCCTCCCCCTGTCCCCAACCCCGGCCGGGGTCAGGAGAGAGCATGTGCTATTTGGCTAACCAGCCGTGTCAGTGCCCATTAGCTCTGCTTTTCCTGCTTGCCAGCTTCTATCTGCAGCCAGTTCATAACGTTGTTCCTCAAACTTGTGCCCAGATAGGCCACTTTCCTGGTAAATCCCCCCATGTCCCTTCCCAGGCCCCGACTTCACCATGACCCCGCTGACAGCCTCTAGGATGATGGCCTGTGCCTCATACAAAAGTGCAGCCAAACTTCTTTCTTCCCCAGGAAACGGAGAGTCTGTTTTCTGCCTTTGAAGCATAAAAGAAAAGGCTTATTCCCATCAGACTGAGTAAATAAGCAAGGAAGCTTGCATCGGCGCGCGAGACAGGGACTTTTCAATCGGGCCTGAAGAGTGTTTCTGTGGGTCGGCTAATTCCCTAGAGAAATGAGGTACTGAGTGAAATATTTATCGTTTGCAGAAGTCATGGTTAAAAATAAAGTCATGATGTATCCCCTGCGCAGATGGGAGAAAAGGGTTTAACAGATCATTCTGGGGAAACCGCTAAAGGTTTTACCCATTAGAGATATTTTACCGGAGAAGAATCACATTGTAGTAAGTAAATAGGGGGATTTTTCTTTCTCGTGTAGCTTTAAAAAAAAAAAAAGTCACCTGTCAATTAGATGTAAGTATAGTACCTGGAAGCACTCTTCCTTCTTATTAAAAGACAAATCATAATACTGTAATCCCCAAATCAGGGATTCCATTGAGGGCAGAGTCACAGCAAGATTCTAGGCCAATGGCCTCCAGTTGAGAAGTCCGGCATGCTGTTCAGTCCAAGGCCAGACCTGATGTACACAGCACAGACCTTGCAAAGCAATTGCAAAACCTCTCCCCAGGTCTTCCTGAAGAGGAAGAGAGCGAGGAGTGAGAAATTACAGGTTATTTTATAAACTTGTGAAAAACGTAATTGACTCTCAGAAAGAGATAGAACGTGTGTATTCGGTGAGTGAAAACAAGCCACAGAATGCAAAACTAATCAGGCAAAGGGAAACAGGAAAAAGAAGGGAAAGGGAACGAATTGCTGAGGCAAAAATGAAAAGGAATTTCCGTCTCACTCGCTCTCATTATGCCATAGACATTTTTCTGCTCTGTGATTGCCTTTTATTCAAAGTTTTAGCTACTTCTCAGCAAATCCTAAGCCATTAAAATGCCCCTCTTACGAGGAAAAGGAGCTAACCAAAGCAGAACAATCCCTGACACTTTTTATCGTCCATTATATTTAACCTGTCTAATAATATTGAACATTTCATGTAGAACCAAAGCATCAACAAGCCTGTCCTTCCTTTAAATTAAACTCAATGCAAAGTAAAATGTAATAGTTTTTAATTACCCAGTATTTCTCCTTTTGTTCTGTCTCTCCTCTCTCTTCAACCATCAGCCCTGTGTCTCCCTATGTTTTCCTATCCTTATTGCTACTAGAAAAGGAGAATTTCAATAAATCTTATTTTTAAAAGGCTGAAGTGTGATGTTGGACTGGATTTGAGTTTTCTCCATATACATTATATATTATATATTATATAATAATTATATATTCTGATAGCATAGGAATCACAGTGAACAGTAAACATACCCACAGTAAAGGAAGCAGGATATCTTAATGGTTGAACACACAGACTTTGTAGGTAGGCTGCTTGCATTAAAAACCCAGACCCGAAATGTACTAGCTGCATAAACTTGCGCAAATTATTTAATCTCTCAGTGGTTCTGTTTTCTAATCTAGAAAATGACCTTGAGAATAAGGGTACTTGCCTCCGAGAGGTGTTGGGAGGCATAAATAAGTTAAAACATGTGCTTAGAAAGGTGTCTGGTGTATAGTGAATGAAATGTCAGCGTCAGGTGTTATAATTATCAATTAGCAACTTAAAGCAATGGCAGGCTTCCCCCCCCCCCGCGTCTGCACCCTGGGGAGAGTGCCAGTTTGGGGTTTTGTAGGAACAATAAATGAACTTCTGTGTTTATTAATAAGCTGGCATTAGTAATCTAATTTAACTGTCAGGCATCATTTTAAACTTTTTCTACATGTTTCTGCATTCATTAAACATATATATGTCGTTCACTCTAAATGGTTTACAAGTCAGAAGCGTGGTAGTTTCTTTATGCATAAAAATGGAAATAATTATACCTATTTCACGAGAGCATTATAAAGACATGTTAAGAATCTCTGCCTAGGACTTAACACAGCCTGGCACTTGATATAATAGATTTTCAATAAATGTTAGTTACTGTTTCATTCCATTGACTGTGGGAATTAATTCCCAGTTAACAGGACTGCCTGTTAAGATTCAGAGGACTACAAAGGAAAAAGAATCCAAAAGTATCTTTGGGGGAAGTGAATTAGGAAAAAAGTTAATATGGACCCAAATTCGATTTTCTCCTCTCGGCCTGCCTCTGTGAACAGTAGGCGTGATTCAGCGTCATCAGATCAGAAAAGGAAGCAAAAGCTTTGACTTACGAGATATGCACAGAACCAGGTGAAACTGAAGATCTCGCTGACTGAGTATCTCCCAGCCAAAAGTAAACTTACCAAGGGAATTTAGGGAACCTCCTAAAAAGGATATCTAACTTAACAGAATTTTATGTGAGTTATAAGCTCAAACCAGGTGTGATAGGGAAAGAGAATCCCAGAAATTTGGTGAGGAAAGGCTGGGATCAAACTTAAATACCTAGAAGCAGGTACTAGAAGTGAACTTTTGAGCTAACAGGTATCTGTAAAGCTACTTAATTTCACTTTTCATTTTGAAAGGCAGAGTTTATTTTATACCGGCTTATGTAGAAGGGGAGAGTAAGTACTCTTGTCATAGGTCATATGAGTTTTATCTGTCCCTGTAAAAGTGATCATTAATACTCACTCTCTACTGCCACCTGTTGAGCAGGAGGTCACATGACTGCAACTTGTGTTTCAACCACATTGGTTATAAGCTTTCCAGTAGAACTTTTAAAAAGAAGACGCCAACAGCCCTGGCTGGTGTAGCTCAGTGGATTGAGCGCGGGCTGGGAATCCGAGGGTCCCGGTTTGATTCCCAGTCAGGGCACATGCCTGGGTTGCAGGCCAGGTCCCCATGAGGGCCATGTGAGAGGCAACCATACATTGCTGTTTCTCTCCCTCTCTCCCTCCCTTCCCCTCTCTCTAAAAATAAATAAAAATAAAATCTTTAAAAAAAAAAAAAGAAGGCGCCAACAGCCCTTGTCAGATTGAAATAAATCTGGTTTGGAAGCATTTATTCTGTTTTTGAGGGATGGCTTTTCTGCCATTTCCTCATTGAGAAAGAAAAAGCTACGTTACTTGAGATTCCATTTTTGGTGATTCTGATACTACAGAAAGCATTCACTGTACGTATTTCATGTAAGATGAGGGTAAATATATAGAATTAGGGATATTGAAAAGTATCTGCAAAATTTGAAAACAATATCGAGAAATTCGGTGGAAGGATGGACCTCACTTCTGAAGTAAATCCCTGTAGTCTTGGTTTGCTTTTTGTTTTTGTTTTAAGTTTATGGAGTGAAGACATTTGACATTGGCCACTCCCTCACTTTGCTCATCTGTAATTAAGGAGGCGCAATCTGCAGACCCAGCCCCGCCCAGTGCCTGAGCCAATCCTGACAAACCCCGAAAGAGTATCCCAAACCCCCATCCAGAACGTAGGCAAGACCTCAAAAGAGGCACACCGCCACCGTTTTTCTGTCTGGAACCCACGGAGTCCGGATGCTGCCGCCCAGGTGATCTGCTTATTTATCAACATGTGTTCTCCGCCTTCCTTCACCTGTGTTCTCCTTTTACCTACAGTGAGATTTCCTTCACAGTTCGAGCTGTGATTGCAAGTCATTAACCCCATCTGCAAGCCTGCGGACCCAATTCTTGCCTAGGTTTCGTGAGCGGCACGTCTTCTGAGAAGTGACTCTTTTTACCGGGTCTCCAAATGCTGCCTGAGCTCCGGCATCACTAGACCTCACCAACGAGCTTCAGAACAGCTCACCAGCCTCCGGAACACACCCTGCCCGCTAGCCTCTCCTCCAAGGTGTCTCGCAAATACCTGCATATCAGACCACTTTTGCTAATGTCCCACTGGAGGCCTTCGTTAGTTCTTGACCAGGATAGGTTTGTGCCTGGGACACCCTGCCCTCAAATACAATGAAATCCAAAGGCTCACATGATTCTTTTCTGTGCCAAGTCTTTCCTCCCTGTTGTTTTTATTCTGTTACCTTGTTTTATTTATTTTGTTTTCTTCTATACCTATACTTTTCACCAGAGACAGATGTCTGACTATATTTGGAACATGTTTATGATGAGCCAATTCAAAAATATATTTCCAATGCATCTTCTCCAAAATTAATTTATGTAAATCACCCTCCCTGCATCATTTCACTCCAATGGCTCTTAAGTCCTTTTTAGAATGTAGGAGAATCTAAGTATTAATTTAAATTATTTTTTAAAACATAAAAATAGATTCTTCTTTTAAAGATGGTGGGTTAAATAGTTTTTCTAACCTTGCCAAAGAAGACAACTTAAAAATCAAGGAAAGAAAATCTGTGTGAAGGTATTCAGAGAGCTAACACGATAATAAAGAATAAGCGGATCAGATTCCAGTAGAGGACAAGCATGGCAGTGTGTCTAGCCTGGGGATTCCTTCTCCCCATAAGGCATTTGTGGAAGGACAACTTAAAAGAAGAAAGGCTAAGCAGAAATTGGACAACCGAAAGTGCCCGGGAGCACAGGTGCTGGAATCCAGGACCAACAGGTGTGACCCTGCTGGAACCCTTTTCATTGGGGCTGAGACCTGGAAAAGAGGCATCTCCAGGTAAAGCAAACCAAAGGCAGATCCAGCTTCATGTGAGCAGCATCTCAGCTCCAGAGCTGACTCCCTGAAATTCTGCTAAGGTGATCCAGGTTGCCTGGGGCCTCAAGTACGTGGCAGGAACGCACATAAATCCTCTAAAGTGAGTGCTACAAACAATTCTGCAATTCCAGTGTGAAGATACAATGAAAGATGACTGGGAAAATTGAAGTAAAAAGCATGCCCACAAAGGTATTGTGCTTGCACCAGAAAGTAGAAGAAACAACAGACAATGGAAGTAAATCACCAGGGACTCCAGATAGGGACACATTTATCGGCTTACTGTATTCAAGAAGATAAAAGGGGATACTGATAATTCTAGGAGAGATGTACAACCTGGCAGAGTGAAAGGAGGCTCTAGAACTGGGAAAAAAAAAAAACCAAACCAACAAAAACCCGGCAGAATGACTAGTTAGTAACAGATAAACCATATCCAGAAATAGAATTGAAAGAAAGTATCTAAAAAATTAAAGTAATCTGCAACCATCACATTGCCTCCTCCAACCGTGGCCCTCTCTGTTTCCTTGCGATTATACATATTGGGCTCACTCTGCTAATCCAGGATAATCTCCCATCTCGAGATCCTTCACTTTATGACACGTGCGAAATCTCTTTTGCCATGCAAGGTAAAGTTTGCACAGGTTCAGGTAGAGTAACACGCACAAAATTGGATGAAGACATCTTTGGGGGTGGAGTGCATTGGTCTGCTTACCACGAAGCCTAAAAAGTTTGAAACGCCTATTAGGTATCCACGGGGAGGCGCCAGGTAGACCGCTGGACGTGCACTTGGATGTCAGGAAGGAGGACTGAGGTAGAGGTTAAATTTTCATGAAGGACCAAGCTGGGTGCCATCTAGAGGAGTAAGCGTGAGAGCAGGGAGCCTGCAGAAATCCGGGGCCATAACCAGGGCAGGTTAGTGGCACAGACTGTGGATGATGGAGACGGTGGGATGGAGAGTTGAGAGGCATCATGGAGATGAGCAAGCATGGCAGTGGATCGGGAGTGGCCCTGGAGAGAAAGCAGAATCGGGATGGCTCCATAGTTTGGAGGCAAGAGCGACTGAGTGAATGATCAGCGGTGCCATCGATCGTGATAGGGAAGACTGGGGAGGGGGAGATTTTGAATGGGAGAAGTCCAAGCCCTTTTTGGACACATTGTCTTTGCAGTAACCCGTGAGATATCCAACACGCATCGCAGGCATCGAGAAGAAGAATCAAAATATGATATTCACCACCATCTGTCACAAAATGCATTAGAATTGGATAATGATTCAAATACAACAATTGGAAAAGTCAAGAAAAAATAACTTAGAAGCACGTTCTGGTTAAATGTTTATGAGGCTATCCATACCAGGCTCCCAAGGTCAATTTTTCCTACTAACTGCTGCTCTCTCCCCAACCAACAAACCACAAGGAGGAGAAATAATGGAGGCCAGACGGGGTCTGTATTATTTCATGCCACACTCAGGCCCTTCCAGCATTTAAATTGTTAACGTTTATCCTCAAAGTCCATGTCCAGAGACCACATTCTGCTTGAAACCTCACTTCATTATTCAGCTCCACTCGAAAGGAAATGCATGCTCCAAGTGAGCAACCCTAGCTTACCTTCCTCCCAGGCCCGAAAGCACTCCTTCTCCCCACCCCCAGGGTTTGTGAGTGGAGCGGCTTGGAGTCTGCCAGAGGGTGTCCCGCCTCCGGTGACACGGCCTGTGGGCACCGCTCCTCGTCCTCTCCTGAGGCTTGTAGGCACCGAGTGTCTCCATCTCTCTGGGAACAAATGAAAGAATGAAGATATTCCCTGGCGGGGTCCATGCCAGACAATGGTTTCTGTAAAAGAGACTGAGAGAACATCCTTCTCTATTGTACAAGTAGTGGGGGGGGGGGGGAATCAGCAAAAAGGATAACTTCCGATTTTAAAAAAGATAATGAAGAAGAGGTGAATAGAGTCGCATGCAAGCAGGCTGAACGTTCCTCTGTTCAGTGGTTTTAACGATACGGATGCACGCTCTGAGAGGCGGTGAGTCACTGCTGCCCCCTGTGTCTGCCATTGGAATGGCAGCTGGGTGCAGTTAGCAGCACCGCCGCCTCCGGGTCAGACACTGCGTCTGAGTCCCGACGGTGCTTCCTCCCTCTCGGCTGTGTAACCTTGGCCAGATCTGAAGATTCTTTGAGCTTCCATTTCTAGATATGTATATTTAAGATCACATTATTTTATAATCTCTTTTTTAATTCTTGTTCAAGTATAGTCAGTCGTCTCCATCTTCCCACCACCGTTTCCCCTGCCCCACCCACCCCCAACTCCCGCCCTCAGTCCTTCCCCCCTTTGGCTTTGTCCATGGGTCCTCTATGCATGTCCCTTAATGACCCTTTCCCTTCTTCCCCACCCCCTCATCTCTCTCCCTCCTCCCCTCTGGTTGCTGTCAGTTGGGTCTTTATTTCAATGTCTCTGGTTACTTTTTTGCTTGCTTGTTTGTTTTGCTGATTAGATTCCACTTATAGGTGAGATCATCTGGTATTTGTCTTTCACCACCTGGCTTACTTCACTTAGCGTCATGCTCTCCAGTTCCATCGCATGAATAAAAACTTCCTCCGAGGGTTATTTGAAGTACTAAATACTGAAATGACTTAATAGAAATAAAACACTTAAAACTGAATGGTGCATAGCATGCCCTGTGCAGCTCAGCCTATACATTAACTATTATTAATTCTCATTTACTCTTTAATATGCATCCCACTCACAATGACAATAGTCACCGTATTAATACATGGTCCATACAGATTCTTTAGCTTTGAAACCAATAATTGCTCATTAGAAGCACAGAATACTGAACTGAAATGTTTATCTTCTACTTAGTGCTAGCAATGTAATTGTTCAGGATATTGTGGAGAAGGTAGGAAACAATCTTTTCTTTTGTGGGGGGAATATAATAATTGTCATTTTTGCTACCTCCCTGCCTGTTACAGATGTTTCCATGATAAAGTCATGTCGAGATGATGCAGGCGTTCTGGGGTCTCCGGACCAGAAGGTCCATGTCTCACTACAGGTTCTTGGCTTCCCATAGAAAATAATTCAAACAGAATCCAGCAGAGTTTAAAGTGAAAATGAGTTGATTAGTGAAGCAGTGAGACAGAGAATGGGCTACTCCACTGACAGAGCAGCCCCTCTCTAGGAGGATCTACTCCTTTTATTTAATCAGGAGTTACAGTATTTGGTGAAGGGGGCGGACACGCAGGATGCCCAGGGGAAGGGGCGGGGTCTTCTCCGAAGAGCAGCCTCCTTGAATGGGGCTCTCTGTTTCTGATCCTTGTGGCAGGGGGCATGTCATTGAGCACACTGAAGTACTATAATGCGTGTGTAACGAGGTGAGGGGTTACTAGAAGGTAAAGTAGTCGCCCTGTTGGATGGAGCTGGTCTCTGCCAGCTCTAAGCCATGAATCCATGAGGGGTTGGTCCCCTTGTCTCCTCCACGGTGTCTGTAGCTCTTATCAATCACTGCTGTTTCGCCATGTGCCCTAAACAGTCACATAGACTGTTTTGAGTCTTCTCTGTGATGCATCCCTGAATTCTAAAAACAACCCCATACGGATGCGTTAGTTGGCCTCCCATACAAATAAAGAAACGGAGGGTAAATGTGTGCCCCGAGTGCCATCAGCGGCAGACGGGACCCTAAATCCCATGCCTCAGTGTGGCAGTGATAACAGCAAACTACAACTGAGAGAAAATTACATTATCTGTTGCTGTGTTAAAGTTTCTGGGTTTATATCAAGCCAGGTTCTCATTTGGTTTGCAAATACACCTGGAAATTATTCTCCACAAGATGGCTATTTTTGACCTCATTCATTAAAGAGAATATTTGAATTGAATGTTAAGATTGAAAACAATGTATTTCAGGACAAACGCCTCTGAACCGAAGGATAGGTGACCTGAGTACCTATGGGAATTGGGTGGTTATTTTGTTAAACATTAAAAGGCCTCAGTTTCCTTAATTTGAAAGTAGAGTGCTAGACATACTTTTTGTATGATTTTTTAAACATATTGAACTTTTTTTAAAAGGTCATGGAATAGATAATTTAAACAGAGTCAATTACCTCTAAGGGTCAGGAAACTTCTCCGAGTCAGTTAAGATGTGAAACTCTTTATGTTAATGTCCTGACAAAACATTCCCTGATACTGGGGATGCATTATTAAGTGGTTATTATTCCAGTTTTCTTGAAAGAAAAGAAGTCAGTATCCCAGGTACACAGCTAAGAACAGTGCAGCTGGTTGCAGAACCGGGGAAGCCAGAACCCGCAGTATTTCCGCGACACTTGTCCCTCTTCAGCCAGGAAGGAGCAGGAAGGTTGAGTGAGTTTGAACTGATGCTACTGACGGAGCAGAAAAGCCTTTCTCTGAGGAAGAGCCCCAACCAGGAATCTATTCCTGTTTCGTCATTGTTAAAGGTTGGGAAATCCGTTTTTATGCTAACTGTTCATAACAGTCCCATTTGAAATGCCACTGCCCTAGTCATTTCCTCGGCCACCACTGAGGACAGTCCAATTCCCTTGTGATCCTTTATCTGGCATCTCTTAGGAATGCTCACTAAAGTAGCGGCTACCTCATCTGGAAGACTATACTTACTGGGCCACCAGATGGACACAGAATGACGGACTTGCACTTAACCTCCACAGTGAGACGACTCCGTTTGAGCCACGTAGATAGTGTGACCCTTCATGGATCTTCCCACTCTGATGACAGTGAAATAGGAAGAGGGCTGTGTGACTAAAATGACCCCACACGTGTCCTGGTTCAGAGTTTCATGCTCTTCGTGCACGAGACGTCTGTGTCACCAATACTGATGACCGTTCTTTTTACTTGCAAAATATACTTACCTCCCACACAGAGGCAACGGAAATACAGAACGCCTTGAGAATTGTAGTTTAAAAAAATCTCTTTATCAATTGGAATAACAAGTTCCTGTTGACCACATAATGAACTACACTGGACTTAATTGTCATTAATAAAACTTCTTCTTCAGGGAATGTATCAGCTGTCAAAATTACTGTCAAACTTACGAAGTCCTACACTTATTTTGGAAAGGCTGTCAGGGGCAACATCTTGGAATAGTGTCTGTACGCAGTCTCACCAACCCCAATCTACAACCACATTTAAGTTCTTGAAAAGTAAGTTAAACTGCCTCCGACAGTTAAAATCAGAGTTGGGAAAACCTATCGCGTGGCTCTCTGATTCCAGGGCCTGACGCCCTTTAACCTAAGAGAGGATAAAATACAGAACAGTGTTAAAGACAGGACAACAGGCCCCCAATGGAGTCCCTCATGCTAAGCCCCAAGTCAGTAAGCCAAGATTAATTAGAGTTTCCGCAGTCCTAGAAGTGGAATCTTAAATCCACCAATCAGGAATCGCCGGACCAACACTAATGAGGTAATCCGCCCATTAGACCCCACCCCCAGCCCCTAAACATGAATGTATCACATCAGTGGCTTTCCCATTTCCATGGAAAATTCTAGAACTCTTTTCCATCTTTCCACATGAAAAAGGACTGTCGACAGGAAAAAAAGAAAAGAAAATAGGGTAAGCATATGGTCCATGGCAGACAGAACCACTATGCCACGCACGTGCCTCCCCATCCTTATGCAGCTCCTTTCTGGGCTCCCTGTGCTCGCCACGGTGTCTGCCGCCTCCTGCCTTCGCCGTTTTGCCCCCTACCCACTCTCATTGCCCGTCCACCCGGCTGTCTCTCCCCAAACACAACTCTTCGAGCGCTATGGCTACAGTTTTAAGAACATCCTTGTACCAAGTTCTGTTATCTGTGGAGGGAGGGGGGAGGGGCAAGCTCTGTTTTGGCTTCTGTGTGCTTTCAGATGCTTCCTCGTGTCTTTAAATAGCTGTTTTTTCAGTTGTTGTCACTGGAGCGCTGGCTCAACCTCTTCACCCCGCCACCAGCACGTTGCAGGAGCCCATCTTTGGCATTTTTATGGAAGGGAAGTAGTCTTCTCTTTAGTGTAAGCTACAGTTATTTTGAGTGTCCGTTACTCACAAATGGGAGGATTAAATAATGGCTGCCTATAACAGGCTTAACACATAGGAGGTGATCAATATGTTATCGACCATCATCATCATCTTCACTATTGCTCCTTATCCAGGTCCATGTACCACGTCCAAGGGCCTAGAATGCTCTTGTGAAGTATTTAACAGAAACCAAGTTCAGGTTACAGCCTAAGTTTTTTTAATCATATACATTATTATTATATAATAACTTAACGGACAAAATGGAGGTATGTGAAAAGGGCAGAAGTCCACCTGGGATATGATGGGAAGGTTTCCCATCAAAGGCAACATTTGACCTGAAATGTAAAGGATAAAAGGAGTTTACATGGGAAACAAGCAGAGGGAAATTCTGTATCTTCTTTTTTACAGACTCATCCAACACAGTGAGTGTATGGCTAAATAGTCAAAGTTCCCTTTTTGTGCTATATGCAAATCATCCCTACTATAGGGATTATAATTAATTTTGTTAGATTCTTTTTTTTCATTTATAATACTTTTTCATATGCCTGAAACGCTTTGTTGGGGCTTCAGAAATCCCAACTCTATCCCGTTTTTATGGGTTGGTGCATTGAACAGCTGGCTAATATCATTCATTACACTCACAGAAGGTGACAGAGTTTCTATATTCTGAGAATATGTTTATATTATTAAAATCTATGATAACTTCCTTCTTCTTTCAACCAAAGCACTCTTTTGATTCTAAACATGCACACGAAGAAAATATTGGTAAAATCAAAAGCCCACTAACTTCCAAGAGCCTGTTCTTTAAATGTTACTATCTCTTGTCATTTTGACTTTGTCTTAAGAGCTGTCTACAACTAATTCCTATTAATACTCTTTGGGGGTGAGATTGTCCTCCCTCATATCCATACTGAGTTTTAGGCAAACCATCCCTGGCTCACATTCAGCAAGTGGTCTCCAGTTTACCCCTCAAGTAAACATAAACTCTGGACAGTGCTTCATTTACACAATGGAATACTACTCAGCAGAAAGAAAGAAGGAGCTTCTGCTGTTCGCAACAGCATGGATAAAACTGGAGAGCATTATGCTGAGTGAAACAAGCCAGGCGGTAAAAGACAAATACCATATATGATCTTACCTATAAGTGGAACCTAGTCAACAAAACAAACAAGCAAGCAAAATGAAACCAGAGACATGGAAATAAAGAACAAAGTGACAGTTAACAGAGAGGAGGGGGGAGAGGGATAATAGGGGAAGGGCCATCAAGGAACATGTATAAAGGACCCAGGGACAAAGCCAAAGGGGGAAGGTTCAAGGGTGGGAGGCGGGGATGGGTGGGGCGGGG
>PVJI01010890.1:24382-58442 GCA_004026765.1 Micronycteris hirsuta | reverse complement strand
GACCAGGTGAAAGCAATATTCAAGGATCAGCAAGCCAGAATTTTTTAAGATACACCTTTGCCAAATTCCTATTAGAGAATTCCCATCCCACAGACATGATCCACACTTGCTCACACAGGAATCACACGGAGCTGTGCTCAAAACGTGTAAATTCTCAGGACTGCGTGTTTACACACGTGTGGAAATCACTGCCACACTCATTTAAAATGGAGTCAGGAGGCTAGTAGAGAGAACTCTCATGTCGCTCAATGCTTATTACTGACCCCACCAGGAAGAGAAGAGTACCTTGCATCTCTAGCAGGAAGTGATAATAATTTACTCCCTCAGCAGGAGACAGAAAGAATTTCTCCTTGGCCAGCAACAACTCAGCCAATGAAAAATCACTGTGCTTCAATCTTGCACTTCCCTCCAATGGACTCTTCTTCACAACAGTCCCTCCCAAGTCCATGAAAGAGTGGCCCTCTCCTTTGTTTCTCTGGACTTGTGCGTGGTTTGCCATTAGACTGCATGTCCTGAAGTGCAATTCTTTGTTGTTCCCAAATAAACCCATATGCCAGAGAAATATCTGGCTGTTAAAAAGAAACAAATTTTAAAGTCAACACCAGCATATGCAAAAAAAGAGCTTACATTGTCTAGTTTAACCTAAACCATATCGTAAGACCTGAGGGTGTTGCATACAGTGGGACTAGGAGTCTGGTTTTGGTGAAAGGATTACTGGGTTTAGATTCAGAGATATGTATCCAAACTCTTCCCTTTCTGGCTGTATAACTTTGGAGAAACTGCTTTAACACTTTAGGCCTTAGTTTCCCCACCTGTTAAGTGAGTTATTTTTATTTTAGGGTTATGTGAGGGTTAAATGGGGTAACCTACGCTTTAAAACCTGTTTTGCAGGCATTAAAGCATTACACAAATAGAGTACTGATGCCTCAGGGGGAAGAGAAGGGGATATTCTGTTTAATTATACACTGTTTTTCAACGAACAGGTTGTGAGCCATCAGCAGGTGGTAAAAAAGTTTCATGGGTTCTAATCAACACTTTTTTTAAGATTTTATTTATTTATTTTTAGACAGGGGGGGATAGGAAAGAGAAAGAGAGGGAGAGAAACATCAATGTCTGGTTGCCTCTTGCACAACCCCTACTGGGGACCTGGCCTGCAATCCAGGTATGTGCCGTGACTGGGAATCAAACCAGTGAACCTTTGATTCACAGACCAGTGCTCAATTCACTGAGCCACACCAGCCAGCGCTTTTTTGTTTTGTTTTGTTTAAAAGATTTTATTTAGCCCTGGCTGGTGTAGCTCAGTGGATTGAGCGCGGGCTGGGAACCAGACGATCCCGGTTCAATTCCCGGCCAGGGCATATGCCTGGGTTGCGGGCCGGGTCCCCAGTGAGGGCCATGTGAGAGGCAACCATACATTGCTGTTCATCCCTCTCTTTCTCCCTCCCTTCTCCTCTCTCTAAAAAATAAATAAATAAAATCTTTAAAAAAAATTTTTTTTTAAATGTTTAAAAAAAAAGATTTTATTTATTTATTTTTAGACAGAGGGGAAGAGAAAGAGATAGAGAGGGAGGGTTCTAATCAACGTTTAAAAAATAGAGTAGAAAATATCAACACATATCCCAAGTAATAAGGGGAGGTATTGTTTTCTTTTATTAAGTTGTGTATGTGTGTTTATTAGTTTGTGTGTCATGATGTAAATCTATGTCTTTTACATCATGACACACATACTAACACTTTATTTCTGTGGTAAATAATGGAACTAGAAATAAAGGGAGTTGTTTGTCCTTTGTTGTGCCTTTTAACTGCAGCATTTCCACATTCTGAGAGTGGGAGAAGAATTCATATTGGGAAAGAATCTATCTTTTGTTTGGGAAAACACTTTAACAGGTCCTTTAATTAAGTAAAGGTAGGGCCCTGAGGCCAGGTTGAAGGAAATTGTGGCTAAATTGCCCTGTATTATAAAGTCAATATTCACTTTGGGGTAGGGGGTGGTCTCAGAGAAGATAGGATTTGGGCTGGGCCTGAGTGAGACCCTGGGTAAAGGCCTCTCCACACAGTGTGACTGGAGGATTCAGGGTCTTTCTGTACTAAATACTGTGTGAAGTTTTCCTCATCTTCAGTGGAGTTGATTAAGCATCCTAATCTGGTTCTATCCAGACAGCCTTGTCTCAGGAATGATGGACAGTTTGCGAGCAAAGCACCTCAGAAAGAGTTGGCAGTGTATGGAGCCCTTGAGGAGGTTACGGGAAGGATCCAGGAGAATTTGGGAGCAGTATGAATTGAGAGAAAAGAGACTGCAAGGGTGGATATGCATCTGGAATCCTTGGCGATATTTGGAAGGGGAATAGAATTTCTTTGGCTTCAGAGCATGAGTTACTGTCTTTCAATATTTAAGTAAAGGGTAATTCTGGAAGACTGGAAAATGTGGGAACATCGACTATGTTAAGGGCTGATGAGGCTCAAACATAGTTGAAAATTCTAGAAATGTACTGACCTGCAGCTTCAACCAATGTGCAAATGGAGTGTGACGACCAGCTCCTATCACAGGGTGCAGGCTCGAGACAATGGTAGATAGAATAATGGCCCCTTGAAGAGGTCTGCACGCAAATCCCTGGGACCTGTGACTATGTTAGGGTCTATGACAAGGGGAAATTAAGGTTGCAGGTAGAATTAAGGTTTCTAATCATTAGAACAACTAATCCTAAACTTTATATGAAACCACAAAAGACCCCAAATAGCTAAAGAAACCTTGAGAAAGAACAAAGGAAGAAGTGTCATGCTTCCTGGTATCAAGCTATATTACAAAGCTACAAATATCAAAACAGTATGGTATTGACATAAAAACTGATGTCTAAATTAATAAAATAGAATAGAGAGCCCAAAAATTAATTCTCACTGATATGGCAAATTATTCTATGACAAAGGAGGCCAAGATATACAATGGGGTAAAAACAGTCTATTCAATAAGTGGTGTTGGCAAAACAGATACAGCAAAGAAAATAAAATAAAATTGAACCACTTTCTTATACCACACACTATAAAAATAAACTCAAAATGGATTAAAGACTCAAATGTAAGACTCGAAACTATAAAACTCCTAGAAGAAAACATAGGAAGTAAACTCTTTGACATTACTCTTAGCAATATCTTTTTGGATATAATTCCTTGAGCAAAAGAAACAAACTAAATAAATAAACAAATGAGACTACATCAAAATAAAAAGGTTTTGCATATAAAAGGAAACTATCAACAAAAGGAAAAGACAACCTACTGAATGGGAGATGATATTCACCAATGATACATCTGATAAGGGGTTAACATCCAAAATATATAAAAAATTCATACAACTTACTGCCAAAAAAACCCCAAACACCAAAACGACTCAGTTAAAAAAGTGGGCAGATCTGAATAAACATTTCTCCAAAGAAGACATACAGATGGCTTCAGACATACAAAAAGATGCTTAACATCACTAATCATCAGGGAAATACAAATTGAAACAATGAAATATCACATCACACCTCAAAGCTAGCAGTGGTTGGCTGATAACCACACTTGTCAGAATGGTTATCATCAATAAAACAACAAATGACAAGTTTTGGCGAGGATGTGGAGAAAAGGGAACACTTGTGTACTTGTTGGTGGGATTGTAAATTAGTTCAGCCTCTACGGAAACCAGTACAGAGACTTCTCAGAAAATTAAAAATAGAGCTGCCATGAAATCCAGCCATTCCACTTCTGGGCATTTATTCAAAGAAAACAAAAACACCAATTCAAAATGATATATGAACCCCTATGCTCACTGCAGCATTACTAGTAGTAGCCAAGACATGGAAGCAGCCCAAATGTCCATTAATAGATGAATGGATAAAGATGTGGTGTATCTATATGAGTATATACAATGGAATATGATTCAGCAATAAAAAAGAATAAAATATCGCCAATTTGTAATAACATGGATGGACCAACAGGGTATTAGGCTAAGTGAAATAAGTCAGGCAGAGGAAGACAAATACATATGATCTCACTTATATGCAGAATCTAAAAAAAACAAAATAAATGAATAAGCAAAACAAAGTAGAAACAGACCTGTAGATACAGAGAACAAGTTTATGGTTGCTAAAGGGAATAAAAAATATATATTGAGATTAAGAACACAATGCTAGGGAAATTCTTTTTCTTAAAAGCAAGAAAAGGCACTCACTGTTCTGATTGAAAACGGCAACAACCAGGCTTGTGGTAACTGGGAGAAAGGAGTTATGCAGGGTAGAAGTGCCCATAATGGAGGGAGAAGGGAGGCCAGGGAGCGGGAAAGTGAACGGAGAGTGTGGACAGAAGGCCAGCTGAAGCTATTCTCTCAAAAGAAACCAATGGATTCCATTTCCCTGGGGCTGGAGCCACTGGGACTGGTGAGCCAAGGTGGGGCTAGGTTAAGCTTAGGGTATGTGGGTGTATGCCTTGAAAAAAAAAAGGTTGCGCATCAACCGGCCTTAAATTAGGAAGATTATCTTGGATTATTTAGGTGACTCCAGTGCAATCACAAGACTCTTTAAATGTGGAAGAGGGAGACAGAAGAGGGAGCCTCAGAGAGATGTGATACGAAAAATAGCCACCAGCCGCGGCTAGCTTTGGAGACAGAAGGTAGGCACAAGCGGCGGACTGTGAGTAGCCTCTGGAGGCTGTAAAGGGCGAGAGAGCCCATCTCCCCTGGAGCTTCCAGAACAAAGCACAGCCTTGCTGTTTCTTTGATTTTAGTCCAATGAGGCTCTGACCTCCAGAACTGTTAGATAATAAATTTATTTTGTTTTGTTTTCTAAGACTTTCTTTTTTTAGAGCAGTTTTAGGTTCAGAGCAGAACTAACAGGAAGGTACAAAGATTTCCCATACACCCCCTGCCCTGACACAAAAATAGCCTCCCTCCTTATCAACATCCCCGGTCAGAACAGTGCTTGTTACACCAATCAGCCTACACTCACACACCACATCACCCAAAGCCCACAGTCTATGTCAGGGTCCACGCTTAGTATTGCACATTCTATGGGTTTTGAAATATAAAAAATATATATCGAGATAAAAAATACAATGCTGGGGAAATGCATAATGACATGTTTCATTCGTGTTTCATTATGCTCAGAGACTGAGATTGTCTTTGCCAATAATTTAACACAGGTTCAATATGGAACTTATAATTTATAATAATATTTCCCAAGCCAATAGCATACAGAAAAATGTCTCTTATGCGATAAAAAAGAATATATTCCAAACCAATCATAAAGCAATTACACTATGGTTCCAAGCAAAGGGGAGATTAAATCTTGTCCAACGTTAGTTGAGGTGTACCCCACTCTACAAGCTGGTTCTCAGTAGAGTCAGTCCTTCCAGCTAAAAGCTGGGTATCAGGTGCCGGCTTAGGTTCCTTGCTTCTGGAACACGGAGGTAGCAGGCAAAGTGGCTGAATGGGAAGATTATTGCTCCTGGGACCATCACACATCAGCTTACATCACTGCCCACCAGGAGCAGCCTGGCCCTGGCAGGAACAAGTGTCTCAGTGTCTTTGGAAAGCTATTCAGATCAGCAAAAAGTTGCCTTACCCACACCGACACCGAACGCTCTCGGCAAATCCTCGCTAGCTCCTGGTACTTAAACTTTAAACACCCATTATGTCAGAGTTGCTTTTTCATATGTTCTTACTGATAGGCCCCAGCAGTCCCCAGCAGCGGCTGACCTACTGAGTGCTGTCAACAACAAATGTCGATGACAACATCCTGGCAAAGCTTCCTCAATATTGACAAGCTCACCCTTAGATCAAAACAACGTTACTGATGTCCTAAACAAGTGGACTTGAAATCATAGCAAACCAGTTTGTCTTTTCCAGGGTGTCAGACAGCTAGATCACACAGTATGGAGCCTTTTCTGACTGGTTCTTTCATTTAGTAGTATGAATTTAAGATCCCTTTCTTTTCATATCTTGATAACTCATTTCTTTTTAGCACTGAATAATACTCCATTGAGTAGATATACCACAGTTTATTTATCCATTCACCCACTGAAGGACATCTTGGCTGCTTCCAAGTTTAGGCAATTATGAATAAACATATGTGCATGTTTTTTTGTGGGCATAAGTTTCCAACTTCTCTGGGTAAATACCAAGGAGCATAACTGCTGGATTGAATGGTAAGAGTACATTTGGTTTTATAAGAAACTGCCAAACTATTCCCAAAGTAGCTGTACCGTGTTGCATTCCCACCAGCAATGAATAAGAGTTTCTATTGCTCCACATCCTTACCAGCATGTGATGTTGTCAGTGGTATCTCATTGTTTATCTTGTTGCTTTAATTAATCTGTGTTGTTTTAAGCCGCTAAATTGGGGTTGTTATAGCAGCAACAGAAAACTAATACAATGACATTGTACAAGGAGGTGACAAGGGACCAGGAGACTCAATGCTACCACCAGCTCATTGTGCTTCCTTGCGTAGGTTACGTGACTTTTCTGGGCTTCAGGCTTCTGGCAACTAAACTAGAACACTGATTCCTGCCCTAGCTATAGCAGGAAACAGTGAGTCAGTTTGGGATATGACAGCTGTCATAGTAACAATAGTTACTATGTAGTAACAATAGCAAGGAAGCTGCCAGTGAAGAAAACCGGAAAGGCTGAGGGAGTGGTTTTGTGGCTCTATCAGTGCCGGTGCTTTCGGTGGGTTCAACCTCTTGAGGCAGCCATCAGCCCAAGTTTTGAGCAGTCCATCATGACTCAGCAAGCCTGCAGGCCAGTCTGGAGGAGCAAGCAGGGGCAGGAGCTGGCCCTGTTGGGGAGCCCAGGCAGAGCATGAGTCAGGCATGGCATGTACTTGGATGAGACAGGGCAAGACTTTCACCCAGACTTTCCAGAGTAGGAACTGCTCTAGGGCAAGGCCTTGCCAAAATCTGGACTGCACAACTACGCTTGAGTTCCCAGCTGACCACGCCCATTTACTGAAGATCTTTAATGCTTAGCAGAGCTTAAGCCAAACATAGACTCATAGGAAGCATCATTTAATAATAATAATGGCCTCCAGGTATTCTCCACTCATACTTACCATTCCTCCCAAGAACACTGCATTGATACTCACTTTTCACAGAGGTATGCACAGGTTCCAGAACTTGTACTAGGGCATGCAATTAGTAAGAGGTAGAGCTAATGTAAACTCAGACCTGCCTGGCCATAAAGTCTCCTGCATCTGTGTATCTGGCTAGAAGGGATCTTAGAGACCAATGAGCCCTGCCTGTCATTTTATAAATAAAGAGGAGAGGTGACTTGTCCATGTTTACTCAGCTAATTAGAGCCAGGGGTGGAACTCAATTTCTTGACTCCTGGTCCATTATTCCTTCCATTAACCTTTGGTAGGGGCATGTCACAGATTTCTTTGGGAAGCTGATAGAAACTGTGGATCCTCCCTCTCCTAAAATGAACATCGACACACACTTATTTTGCTTACAATTTTGAGGTGATTTTATGAACCAGCCCCCTCTATCTATGGACCCCAAGTTAAGAGCTCCTGCATTATACCCCCTGCCGCTCTTGCATGCAGGGCTATGAATAGGGTGGGAACTCGAAGTTGCCTGCATATTAATGAGCCTTCAAAAAGAGAGGGTTTGTTTTCCCTATAGTCAATACCCCTCCATCTTTCATCTATCTCTAGTTTTTATGACAACTTCATTGAGACATAAGTCACAAACTATAGAACAAGTTCTTCTGCCATTGTTGCCTCCTCCAGACTACTGGAAAATGAAAATAATTCCACAACTCCTTGCATCATGGGATTGCTAAGAAAATCTATAAGGTCATTTACATGTGGTAATCACCAGTGGTTTTGCCATATGGTCATTTCAGGGATCCCCCTTCCAGGCACATGTGAGGATTATAATGCGGGTGTCCTTGTTGGGTAGAGTCATGTGATGACTCTAGCCAATGATTTTCTTCGGCTAATGAATTTTGAGCAAAAGTGATACATATCACTTGGGGTCCAAATGTTCAATTTCTGAATGAGGCCTACCATGATACTGCCATGGTCACCAGCAATATTCTGGGTGGCTGTTCCACTGCCCCACGTCTTAAAGAGAGCAGGCAAAAGTCATGGGAACAGAGTGCCTAACACATTTGTAATGGACTTGCATTGCGAGTGAGAACTGAGCCTTTGTTGTTTTAAGGTACTGGGACTTTTTTTCTTTTTTTGTGGCATAAGCCAGCAGCCTATCCTGGCTGATAAAAAAATATACGGATGTGCTTTAAAAACTACAGGACACTTACAAACATAAGGGTTTATTATTACACCTAATTGTACTCCCACTGCAGCTTTTCCGGACATCACCAAAGTCTTCACTTGGGACAGTGTATATTCTATCTAAATTGCTCTTCAACATCCTAATGAACTGCTGTAGGAATGGTCCAGGGGCTGTTTGTCCCCAGAGCGCAGCTCCTGAAAGGGAGCTCCTAAAGACATTTTAGACTCATCTGGGGATGGCAGCAGAGCTGACCAGCCAGTAATGAAATATCGTTTGCTGTGAAGAACACAGGTTGTTTCATCCTTCAAATACAACCTGAAAAGGAGTTCTGGGTAGTTGTGCTACTCGTTTTACCTGATTTCATCCCTGTAAACTCAGCTAAGCCACTCCTGGTACAGTCAACAGCCTGGCTAAAGTTAAAAGAGGCCATTCTAGAGAGAGTGCTGGAGAGGCAATACCAGAGAACCGAAATAAGCAATCACAAGAAACGGAATGATGCAGAAGAAAGATTTGGCGTCAGACAGACCTATTACCTTCAAATCTCAATTTAGACGCTTGCTGACAGTTTATTCTTAGGCACAGTACATAACCTGTCAGAGCCTTCATTTCTTCACCTCCAGTAGCTCATCTGCAAAGATGCCCTTCACCCCACAATGAACCTTGTCTCACAGTATGCCCTCTCTTCTGTAGTCCCCTTCCGCATTAAACTGGGCTGCACATAATAACCAATGGGATGCAGCAGGAGTGATCCTAAGAAGCCTTGGTCTCTCAGAACACTAGCTTTAGGGGAGCCAGCAGTCACGCAAGAAGTCCAACTACCCTGATGCTATGATGCTGGAGGAAGCCCAACAGAGAGAGACTGTGTAGAGATAGAGATGTTCCGCCAGCCTCCAGCTGTGCCTGTCATCTCAACTGAGGTGTCAGATGCACGAACGAGGAAGCCACCTTAGATGTCCAGTCTCAGTATTTCTAGCCCCAGCTGCCATCTGATCCCAACTGCCTGAAAGAGTCCCAGGGAGAACCATATAGCTGAACCCAGGCAACCAAGAGAAGTCTGAGCATGTAATTATAAGTAGCTCTTTTAATCCACCCAAGTTTTGGGGGTGATTTTTACAGATAACCAGAATATCATCTGAGAAATGGGAATAATAATGCCAAGTTTATATGTGAGGAAAGAGCGAAGATAGGGAAAATATAAAATGGAGTCACTTTAACCAAGCTGCTAAAATTGTTTTAACATTACAATGGTTGAAGAATGAAGAAATGATTCTATTCTGGTTCTAATTTTCCTGGGACTTAAATTTTTTAACTTTCCAACCCTGGATCAATGCCTGGATATACACCAGACCACAAGATAACCCTCTGATTGCCCCCGAAGGACTCACATAACAAGACTACCTGAAATCCGCCTGGCATCCATCATCCAGACCAGTGGACATGGCCAGACCTCCTGACTCCCTTCCTGCAGACCACCTGGCAATCATCCTCCAGACTGCCTGACAACTGACTGATGACTGTCCTAGACCAATCCCAGGGCTAAGAAGGCAGGACTGGTTCTTCTCAATAATGCACGTTTTACTATAAGAACTCTTAGCTTTTCTTTCTTCTTCAGAACACTCTGGGTATTGCCTAGTTGTGTTTTTGGTTTGCAAACCCTAAGACCCTTGAATAAATCTTTAGCATTTATTTCTAACCAAAGCCTCCAGACATTTTTTGAGTTCGTTTGATACACGGTTGTATGGCAATAGAAAAAATGTGTACGGAATGCCTAACACCATTATAATAGCTACTTGTAGTAAACATGGTCTGCCTGTGTAGACATACCCAAACTAAGCAAGCCCAGTGCCATATTTATTTTTACTACATTCTCTGTGAAACATGGACACTTACTCAAAGTCATTTCTCTTTAGTAGATCAATGGAAAAAGCTCTTACATCCTAAATTAATCTTGTGCTGCTATGTAATTGAAAAACAGAAATGAGAAATAACCCTACAGTGCGTTCTCAGATGGCTCGAGTTCAACAAGGTCTGTCAGCCTCCGAGGAGCTGCTCCAGATAAGGTTTATGCTTTCAAATGTCAAAAAGATTTGCTCACCCAGGAGCCTTCCAATTAAAATTCAGAATTTTTTTCAGAGCTAAAAGTCACACCTCATTATGCTCTGAGTTTGAGAAATTCCATGAGCAGCAGCTGCTTATCTCAGGAACTAGGTTGAAAGAAAACGGGATGCTTTGTCCCATCACCCTCGACACTACAATCTACGTGGAGGTGTGGTGAGCTGATGGGAAAGGACAGAGAGACTGAGGCGCAGAGAAGGCCTGGGAGTTGGCATCTCAGAATATGAGGCAGACCAGACAGGCTTGAGATGGAGCAGAAGGAGCCCCTTAAATATCACCAGGGTCTCCCACATCTCTTACCCCCTCCTGCACCCTTTCCTTGAATTCATGCTCTGTCCTGTATATTCCTTATCAAAGATCTTCTTAGGATAGAATTTAATAAACAAACTTCTGCTGAGGGAAACTGATTGCCATAGTTTAAAATAAAGGCATTCTCAAGACCTAGGAGAGCTTTGAGCAGAGAACAAAGCCTCAAAGCAAAGGACTCACTTCTCATCTTGACTTAAAGGTCAGTGAACAGATAGAAGAAACATGTTTTCGAAGAGGGGCATTTGGTGTTCCTGAAACAGTGTGGTCCCATTCTCACTCACTCTGTTGTAGGGCGCTTAGTTCCATTACTGTATGGAGTTTGTTCCTAAAACAGTCCGTTCTTCTAAAGTTTTACTTTTTCTTTCTTTTTTTTGCCTGCTGGGTCTGTCTGATTATAAAGGATTGTTTCAAAATCTCCCACCATAATTGTACATGCAAACTTAGAGGATAAATTTCTAGTCATTCTATCATTATTCAATTAGATTTAGGCATATAAATGTATACTAGGCTTATTTCTCACCATCACCGTTTCCTCCCTTATCTTCCCCTATCCTGAGATTTTTTGCTTTGATTCATTTGTTGCTTGGAAAGAGGTGCTTCTTTGGAATAAACTCCTTAAATGGAGTGTGGGGGTAGTACTTCTGTACCATATCATACGCACAAACAACCCCACCCCACAGGCGAGGCCTGTCAGGCTATAGCACCAGTTCCTTCTCTTTCAGTCGTCATTCGATGGTACTCACAGTCTTCTGGCTTCCAGGGTTGCAGATGAAAAGCCTGATGACAGTCTGATTCTCCTTTATAAGTTGTCTGTTCTCTTTGCCCGGAAGCTAATAAAAGTTTCTCTTTATCCTGGGAGTTGAGAAGTTTTAGAGAATATCACCAGCCACTGTGCCTTTTTCCTCAATCCCAGCCTGGAATTCAGTGAGTCCTTTTAAATGGAAAGGTTTTCCTAAACTCAGAGGCATTTTCTTTTATCATTTATTTGACTCCTATATCTCCAACAATTCCTTTTCTCCTTCTTGAATTCCTGTTTCTTATGTAAGGTGTCCTGGATCTATCCTCCAAGTCTTTTATTACGGCAGAACAGCATGGACATTTAGAAACAGAAAATGTGGTTAATGATAGTACTTAACAGCACAGTCAACTGAGGCCAGATGACCTGGGACTGAATACCAGCTCTGCCACACCTGTGTGGCCTTGGAATCGTGTCTTAGCCCTGTTGGGCCAACAGTTTCTTCAGCTGTAATATGGGTGGGAGAGCAATACTGGCTAACACATAGGTTTTAGTAAGAATTAAGTATGTTAACATACGTAAGCTTTGATAGGAATATAGCTACTATTTTCTCTCATGTCTTTGTAGGTCAGTGCCATGGTTTGAGTTTTTTTTTTCTTTTTACTTGATCTGCCAGGCCATTAATTCATTTTTCTATTTTGCCCATATGTTTTTAGATTGATCTATCAAGTCTTTAATTAGAAAACCATTCTTTTAATTCCAGAAAGAAATTTTTAATGCTGTAGTTAATTAAGTCTTCTTAAATGCTCTTGTGAAAAAGAAAAATGCTCTTGGGGTAGATTGTTCCCAGTTATTCGTTGTTCTTTCTGTAAATTGCCTGTACATTTCTCCCCCTTGACATCAGGCTTGGAAGGTGACTTGCTTTAGCCAGTGAAATGTGAGTAGAAGCCACATAATCCACTTCTGAAAAGAAGTTTTAAGAGCCTTCATGTGGTTCTGTCATTTCTTTTTCCCTCTTCCATGAGCCCAAACATTCCAGAGAGGAGGCTATTCCTTTAGTGTGAGTCCAAAACAGAAAAGGCATGGGGCGGAGCCCAAGCCAGCACGTGAAAATGACTGAGACGTAAACCTGTGTTTTCATGGGCCGGCGAAATCCTGGGATTAGTTGCTATCACAGCATCATCTAGCAAAAGCCTTCTAATAAAGCTAATAGTGATTTTTTTGTTCAATTTGTTGCATGTGTCCTCCAGCAGTTATGCTTGACTCAGAGCCACTTATGCTGAGTGTGCTCCTACTGTTCATTCTGCCTGGTTACTGAGCCTCCCTGTGTTCATTATTTTCATTGGATTACATGGCTCTAGTCACCTTTACGGCTCAGGTCCAGTCAGCTAAGTTTCCTCAGGTGGTGGCAGGCCCACAGTCTTTACCCCACAAGCAAGTAATATACCCACTAGCCAGTTGCAGGCCCCAGTCCAGGCACCAGGTGCAGGCACTAAGAGAGAGGGTTTACATCCCTGTTCTTTTCAACTGCAAAGGCCAGTGCTCTCCCAGCCTCCCAGGTAAGGAGAAATCCACTCTCCCATTTAACTACCTGGGGCCTGGGGACAGTAGGTCCCCCAGAACCACTCACAAAGTCTGGCACCACGATCTCTGCCTCTGGATTCCCATCATTTGCATATATTAGACTGTTTGATATTGTCCTACAACTCTTTGATACTGTTTTTTTCACTCTTTATTCTCTTTATTTCATTTTGGATAATTTGACCTATTATCAAGTTCACTTTTTTGTCCTCAGCTGTGTGCCGTCTACTAATAAGCCTGTCAAAGAAATTCTTTATCCCCGATGTTGTTTTATCTCGAGCATTTCCTGCGGACTCTTTTTGATAGTTTCCATACTATGACTAAAGGTCTCATATGTTTATATATGTTGTCTACCTTTTCCACTAGCTCTTTGAACATTCTGCTCTTAATTATTTAATGTACCTGATACTTCCGACCTCTACCAGGGGTGTCCAACCTGTGACCTGTGGGCCGCATGGGGCCCAGGATGGCTATGAATGAGGCTCAACACATAATCGTAAACTTACTTAAAACATTTTGATATTTTTTTGTGATTACATGTCATAGTATATTTAATATGTGGCCCAAGACAACTCTTCTTCCAGTGTCGCCAAAAGTTCAGACACTCTTCCTAGGCTATAACTGAGTCTTATTCTGTTTATTGCTTTATCTCCTGATAATGGGTCTCCTTTTTTTCTTTTTTTAATGTCTTCTAATTTTTGATGAATACTGAAGATCATGTGTTAAAAAACTGTGTGTGTGTGTGTGTGTCTGATTCCCAGAAATAAGCACACCTCTTTTGTCAAGCCATTATTGGGGAAAGGTCAGGAGGGAGGTAAAGTCAGTCTGTCGTAAGTGACCTGAGTCGAGGTCTTGCAGCTGCTATTGTTTCCTCCGTGTACCACAGCTTCCGATTCATTCGGAGGTAGCCTGCTGGTACTTTGTGCTTAGTGTGGGACCTGAAGTGCTGGAGATATTAAAATGCTTTCTCAGGGTTCTTAAGCTTTGAACACCTGCTTTACAGAGAAGATCTCTCTCCATGCTCTTGCCCTTTGGCCCGATGTAGACTGCTATTGCTTCGTTACTCAGTGTTAGGTTCCTGATCGGGTCTGAGAGCGTTCTTGGTTCTCCTGATCCAGTCTCAGTCTTAGGCAGAGCCTGTGAGTCTGAGCCTTGGGGGTGGGGACTTCTCCGGGTTTCTGCTCTCTCCCTATCACCATGGCAGCCAAACTCTGCCTTTTATCTGTGGCAAAATAGGTCTCTCCAAGATGTACCACTTTGGCATGTGAATTATTTTGAGCTGAAGGCAATTGAGATTCTGAGTGCTTGCAAAAAACTTTTACCTCTCCCTTAAAGAGTTTAAATTTGGGGCCTTGCCCAAAATAAGAGTTATCACCAGAAATAACACTTTATGACCTAGGGCACAGCAAATGTCTGATTATTAAACATCTCTTTTTCTTCTGGTCCTATGAATGACCTTCCTCCCCTCTGAAGCCCCAAGGTGCCTTACCTCATCCTTAGCTCAGAATGCCATATACACCTCACTTTAACTTTCTGTCTCTGACTATAAACCTGTCATGTAAGTGGGGCCTCTGACTATCTCGTGTGGGGTTCCCATATGTACATAAGTAATTAAATTTGGTTATTTTTTCCTCTTAATATCTCTCAGGTAGATTTAATTATTAAACCAGTGGAAAGAACTTTGAAAGGTAGAAGTAAGTTTCTCCTCCCCACTTCAGGTTTGGATGTAAAAGAGTCCCTCCTCCAGTTTTAGCAGAACTCTGCTGTGTGTTGGTGCAGGATCTTCAGCCAAGAGGTTTTCCTACTTCTGTCTCCCCAGCAGAAGATGGCTTTTGCTTTGATTCTTACCCCAGACATAGTGGATGTCTGCCTGCTTCCAGGAGTGAGAAGTTCCCACTTGTTCCCCAAAGGTGGCCAGATTCTGCCTCTATACCTCCCCCAGTGACTCTGGGGTTGAAAATGTTTGCTGACCTTCCTCTAGTTGGATAGGCTTTTATGGAATAACAAAGCAGTCTTTGGAAGTGAGTGGGGTTTCCTGCCTATGCCCAGGGCCAGGCTACCTGCACCATCTCGAATGCTCACTCCATCAAGAGCACACTTTCGGCCTTTACTCGTCCCTGGTCTTTCTTGTGAGCACGTAGTGGAGGCCCATGGGAAGAGGCTTGTGCTCGATTACAAACTCCTCATCTATCTGGGGCTCCCAGTTATTCTAAACTGACAGAATAAACCACACTCAACCTAGGAATACATCAAATTTTAGTTCCTTTCTCTTTACCCACATTGATGACAACTACTTCTTGCTCATGTTCCCTGCCAAAGACAGGGCTCACTTCAAGGCCCTTGAGCTTTGTATTCAAACAGTGACTCAAAAGTTTCCTGCATTTTCATTTTTACTGGGCCCCACAGATTATATAGCCAGTCCTGGCCAAAGGTAAAATAGTTCCTCTGTCCTGTCTCTTCTCAGAGGGGCTTGTCACTTTTTAGAATTCAGTTGATTTTCTTGCTTTGTAACGTTAGTTCTCTGATGGGTTAAAAAAAAAAAAGTTATGATCTGCAGACTCCAGGCATACCTCCTTTGACTGTACTTCACTTTTTGTGCTTTACAGATGTTGTGGTTTTTACAAAGTGAAGGCAAGACCCTTCACCAGCAAAAAGATTACATCGCTTCATTGTGATACTTGCTTTTTTGTGGTGGTCTGGAACCACGCCTGCAGTACCTCCACCAGGTGCCTGTATACAGATGTGTCTTTTTCTCGTCATTTAGAAGGGAGCTAAGTTCTTTATTCTCCTGTAGCTTTCTTCATCCTAAGTACAAACGGAACTCTTCCTGTTAGAATCTAGCTGGGGCCTCAAAGGGAGACAAAAATGATGTGTTTGGCTATAAATTGGTAGGTGATAACCTGCCAAGCGGTAAGGTGGTGATGGACAAGTAATTATCTTTGGATGGTGTGACTCTTTTTTCCTACTTTTTATTTGACTATATTTCCCAAATTTATTTTTACAACCAGCATTACTTGATAAAAACAACCAGAACACCAAACTTTAAAGCATTTCTTTTAAACAACTATTCTAAACAGCAGTGCAGCATTCCTGAGAGCCCCTGTTCTGCACTCACCAGAGAAAACAGCATACTCAGGGGCACCTGGGGATACTGTGTGGAAAGTTCATGCAAAAATGAACAGACCTCTGCTGTCCTAGGACATGCTCCTCCTGCCATGGCTCAGGCGGCAGGAAGGCCACTCTCTGGATATTTGCTTGCCACCACACTCCCCCCTGTCCCCTGGCTGGGGAGAGCAGGAATATGGCCCTGTTCCTTTGTTCCCATTCTCCCTGGGTGGGAAAGAGCCAGGTGCCAGCCCAGGGGGTACGTGACTGTTCCCTGCTGAGAGGACTTGACTTCCTAGCACTCTGGGAACTGCCAAGATCTTAGAGAAAAATAAACAGCATGGCGTAAAAACAATGGACAGAAAGTCAGAAGTCTTAATCCCAGCTCTGCCACTAAGTCTGTCACCTCAGCCAAGTCACCAAGCCACTACAAACCTCAGTTTCCTCACCTATAAAAGTACCAATCATGACCAGCTCGCAGGGGTTTTTTTTAGGAGGGCCCAATGTGATGATGTAACACAGAGCACTTTGCTCTGAAGAACCATCATCATTCACCTTCTTAAGCAAATTAGGCCTGGGAGTAGAATTGGGGTGGGGGAAATAAACCCCCAGAGTCCCTTGCAAATCTAATATGGGGGATGGCAAGTTTGGAGACAATAACAGTGTCTCTGTTCTTGTTTCTTAACCGTCATGCTCTCCCCACCCACTGTGGATTCTGTGTGTGGGTGCGGGTGCAGGTGCAAGCTGTCCCTGCGATCACAATACTCAGGGGGCCTCCTTCCTGTCACCTTCTACCACGGCTCAGTGGGCATGTGTGTTGCAGAAAAGCATTACTTATGTAAGATCAAGTAGAAATGATTAGGTACCTGGCAAGTTTTTCTCTGCTGACCCATCACTAATCCTTTCATTGAAAGTAGGGGTCCCTAATGACAATGTCTGTGACGTCTTCTCATTCCACCTTTGTGTTCAGTATAGATGCTGCCTAGCTGATCTGTCTAGAAGCAGGAGCTCCTCCTTCAAAAAAATGTGCTCCAGGCCCGGCTGGTGTAGCTCAGTGGATCGAGTGCGGGCTGGGAACCAAAGGGTCCTGGTTCAATTCCCAGTTGGGGCACATGCCTGGGTTGCGGGCCAGGTCCCCAGTGGGGGACATGTGAGAGGCAACCATACATTGCTTTCTCCCTCTCTTTCTCTCTCCCTTCTCCTCTCTCTAAAAATAAATAAAATCTTAAAAAAAAAAAAAGTGCTCCAATGCTTGGGCCAGACACACGCAGTCCCTCTGCAGCTCCTCAACCCAAAGGGGACTCCTAGGTGGCAGGGCTGAAGGAATATATGGCTGGATTATCCCGGGAGCTGTTTAGGGGAGGACTGGACCAGGGCACCACTGGCTGGTGAGCAACAGGGCGCATTTAAAATGGTGCTTCACTAGCCCTGGCTGGTGTAGCTCAGTGGATTGAGTGTGGGCTGGGAACCAAATGGACCGGGTTCGATTCCCAGTCAGGGCACATGCCTGGGTTGCGGGCCAGGTCCCCAGTGGGGGCCATGTGAGAGGCAACCATACAGTGCTGTTTCTGTCCCTCTCTGTCTCTCTCCCTTCTCCTCTAAAAATAAAAAAAAAATAAAATCTTTTAAAATAAAAAAAAAATAAAATGGTGCTTCACTCTGCTTGACTTCTCTTTGCATCAAAGAACCATATGACCACTGATGTATTTTTTTAGCATGGCTTTCTCTTATCATAATTTATTAGTTCATTTCAAAATTTTTTATATATATGAGCACCTGTGAAAATATCTCTTAACTCGAGAACTAAAATATAACAACTTACATTACCTATATGTTTTCCCCACCTCTTTACTTTCATTTTGTATTTATAATTTCCTTCCTTATTAAAAGTAGTTTAATGCTATACTTAATTACTGTTTAATTAATGTTAAATTATATTTAATGAATGTCATGTTTAATTAATGTTTGGTTTTAGCTGTTTTTAAGCTTATAAAAAAGGTACTAGTTATAGACTGTTAATGTCACTCTGCACCTAGAATTGTAGGAACTATGCTGCATGCGGTTGTAGTTCATAGTTTTCATTGTTGCATAATATCCCACTGTCTGAATATACCAGATTGTTTGTCCATTTACCTGTCAGCGAGCATTTTGCATTGTTTATTTTTGTCATTCTGTATGGAGCTGCTAAGAATATTCCTGTATACGTATCCGCACACACATGCCGGATCATGGAGAATGTCAATATTCACTTTTATAATCCAGTTAATATGGTCAAATTTATCAATCCTTTCTCTTTTTGGTTGGTGCTTTATTGAACTTTCATAAAGATTTGTTAAAGAAAAATCTTCCTCCAGTGCAAGAAAGATAGTCATCTATCTTTTCTACCAAGATAAACACATGAAGACATACTTTGACACTGTCCTTAATCCATGGAGAGCTGATTCTACCCTTGTGGTGTTAGATAGGGATCCTGTTTCATTCTTATCCACAAGTGTTCTTATACCTCCAGTTATTGAATTGTTCCTCTCTTCCCCACTGATATGACATATTTATTAACATTGTATTTCACACTGACTCTTCATAGGACAAACATATTTTTCAATCATTATTAAACATTGTGTTGACATATTATGATTAAAACATTATTTCAACATATTATTATACCTTTTTAAGAAACTATTCAGAAGTTATCACTTCTGGAAAAAGTATTCCCCACTGGCTATGCTTTGGTCCTCTTCTTCCTCTACTCCCTCACAGGATCAGGCAAGCACCTGATTGGTTCATCAGAGGCTGGAGTCAGAGGGAGGTTCTGCTATTGGTCAACAGGAAACTCACAGGCTCAGCTGCCCTAAAGTCAGAGACAACGTCAATGGACTGAGGAAATGGGCTAGTTTAGAATCAATCTGAACAAAAGGGCAGTGTTATGGGTTGTGCTGAATTGTACTCCCCCCAACAATGTGTCCTCCTAGCCTCTGAATCTGTGCATATGACCTTAGTTGGAAATAGGGTCTTTGCAGATGTAATCAAGTTAAGAGGAGGTCATATTGGATCAGGGCGGGTCTTAATCCAATGACTGCTGACCTTAAAAGAAGAGGGAAATTTGAACCCAAACACATAGGGAAGAAGGCCATTTGAAGATGGCATTAGAGACGAGAGTGATGCATCTGCAAGCCACGAAATGCCAAAGACTGCCAGCAACCTTGAGAAGCTGGAAAAAGGCAAGGAAGGATCCTCCCCCAAGAGCCTTCAGAGAGGGTGTGGCCCTGCTACAGCCTTGATTTCTGCCTTCCAGCCTCCAGAACTGTAAGAGAGTAAATTTCTGTTGTTTTAAGCTACCCAGTTTGTGGCATTTTGTCAGGGCAGCCCTGGGAAACTGATACAGGTACCTCCTCTACCAAACAATAACAATGGTTAGTGTGAGGGGATCACAGTGACTGACAATTCCCAGCCTTTCTCATCCCTGGGGGGACCCTGACCCTGACTCCCTCCATCTCTCCTGTATCTCATCCTCTGAGGGAAAGAGCCCTGTTCTGCAAACCATTCTTTAGATAAAAATCAGGAGATGGAGAAAGGAACAGAAACATCCAGGGGCAGGAGGACCCGAGAGCCAGGAGGACGGTGGGAGCACCCATGCGGGGAAGGCAGAGAGGGAAGAGAAATACTGCAAATCTCACTCACACTGCCAGCTGGAAGAAATCAAAAGACAACACTAATAGTGGTGCCTGAGAAACGCAGGTGCAAGACTTGAGTTACTTGTAAATTACTGTTGGTTTCATGGTCTCTTGGCTGCATCGAAGCCCCAGTGTTACAGAATAGACGGCGGGGGGTGGGGGTGTGGGAAACGATATACTATTACCAAAAGGACCCTCCCTTTTGTGCTCTAGGGGTTCCCCCACCCCGTACTAGGTTTGTTTTGCCCGCCACCAGAGGAAAGACGTCTCTCAATGTCAGAGACTGGTGAAAAGGAAAGGAATTATTTATTTACAATTTATACAGGCTTAGAGTAGTGACTTAGTGTCTTCATTAAAAATTAAGTCCTTTAGAGCCCTGGCTGGTGTGGCTCAGTGGATTGAGCGTGGGCTGGGAACCAGAGGGTCCCAGTTCGATTCCCCGTTGGGGCGCATGCCTGGGTTGCGGGCTGGGTCCCCAGTGAGGGCCATGTGAGGGGCAACCATACATTGCTGTTTCTCTCCCTCTCTGTCACCCTCCTTTCCACTCTCTCTGAAATAAAATAAATTAAATCTTTAAAAAAAAAAATTAAGTCCTTTAGAATACCCACAGATGCACATAGTCCTTACTTCTTCTCACTGCCCAGTCTGGGGTACCGTATCTCAGGAAAAGAAGTAGAAGTCTGTGGTTCAGGCAGCCCCTGGGTTTTGGCACCATCCACTGTGTTGCCACGGCGATCTCCATGTGGTCCCAGCCTCTTCCAAAGCTGCGTGGTCCTGACCCTTGCCCAGGCCACAGGGTCCCCACTCCACCAAAGCCACGTGGTCCTCCTCCAAAGCCTCATGGTCCTGCCCAGGTATGGCTGCCTTGCCTGGATTTAAATCCCCAACAGTCTTCCTCTGCGGCCCCATTTCCGGCTCCTCCCACAATCAGTTACACCTGCCAGCATTCCCATATTCTTCCAGCTTTACTGGGCTGCCATGGTAAGTCCAGGCAGGCATGGCCCCATGGTGTGGAGCCAATCATCTCCAAGCTCTCACATAGGTGCTGTAACCAGGGGGAGTTGCCTCCCAGTTATATCTTGGGTGGAAGTCACTTCCATCCCCCTAGCTCAAAGCATGGCCACAGCTATTTAACATATCTATAAAACCAGTTAAAGGTTATAGATATGTTAAATGACCATGCTAGAGGTTAGCTGCAAAGCAGTTGCTATGCAAAACAGCTCTGAATGGTCCTGCTCCATGTGTCCCATCCCCCAGCTCAGACTTGTGGGGGTGAGGACATCCTATATATATATATTTTTTTTTTTTTTTCCTAATATTTCCTGGACACCTTGAGTTCTGGACCCCATTATAAATCCCTATTTGGGGCCCCCCTCTTGGCTGCACCCTGGTACACCAGCACCCAGCCGAGGCTCGGTGAGCTTTACTGCCCCCACATCAAACGCTTTCTGCTCACCAGGCCCTGCTAAGTTCTTGGGACACATATCTTCTCTCCTCCTCACAGGAACCCTATGAGCAGACTGCTGATTTAGGTGATAAAACAGAAGCTGGGGAGTATTAGTTAAATAATCAAGTTCAAAAGCTTTGACTGCCTTGTGCCCGGCTCAGAACTAGAAGAGGCCAGGAGTCTCAGGGCAGCACCAGGAAGCTGGCCACCAACCCTATAACTGGTCTGCACCCTCAGAACAGCCATGCCTCCTAGGATGTCTTCAGAAAATGGGAAAGAAAGCTTGTGGTTCTTACAACAAGGCTTCTTTTCCTGTGTTTCCCTCATGGAGATTGGATGAGCACGCATTTTTGACATTGAGGCCTAGACAGCAAGGGGGACAGAGGTGGCAGCTATAGAATGGGCTCTGGAACCCAACTGCCAGGGTTCCCCCCAGCTCTCCTCTCTCCGGCTCTGTGAGCCTGTTGTCTAATTCCCTGGGCCTCTTCTAGTCCCTTATCTTTAAAATGGGCATGAGAATAGTTCGCGCCCAGAGAGTAGTTGTGAGGACTAAGTTAATACAGTGTGCGATGCTGAAATGTGCCAGTGTTCTACAATTCAACTCAGTTCTATCACTGTCTACCTGGAGAGAGCGTCAGATCCCACAGGCTCAATCCCACAAGACTGCACGCTCCCCACTTCAAGTACCAGTTGGAAAACCAGGTTGTCACCTGCACTTCTGACCAACCAGCTATAGATCAGAGGTTTCAGTGACATCCCCCACTCCCCCTCCCCTACCCCATTAGGTTTGATTACTTTGCTACAACGGCTCACAAAACTCTGAGAAACATTTCACTTACTAGATCACAGGTTTATTTTAAAAGGATATAACTCAGGAACAGCCAGACAGGAGAGATGCAGAGGGCAAGGTATGGAGAAAGGACACAAAGCACCCTCTCCAAACATGCCACTGTCCCCAAATTTCCACATGTTCACCAACACTCTCCAAACCCCATCCCTTTGGGTTTTTTATGGAGGCTTCATTACATAGGCAGTGTTGATTAAATCATTGGATATTGGATATTTGATTCAACCTCTAGCCCCTTTCCCCTTCCCAGAGGTGGGGAGTGGGGTAGGACTGAAACTTCCAACCCTCTAAGACAGGATAGTGAAAAGCTAGGAAAATTTCTTGGCAAATGGAATAGGGAAACTGAGACAGATAGCTGAACACAATGGCAGAGCAATTTATAGCCAGGTGGGGAATGCCTGGCAGGAGGCAAAACTGGGAAAACAAGGACCTCATCCCCAAGGTAACCTTTTCTCCCAGGCCTTTTCTCCCCGGAGATAACATCTAGGGGATGATAACATCTAGGCCCCAGCAGTAGTTCAGCTCCAGGCCCAGAAAAGCAGCAAAACTAGGTAGATGATGGCCAGAAGCAACTGCAATGACTAAAGACCCCCTGCCCTGTCACAGACCCATCACTGGAGACCATAACCCTGAGGGGTTATCACCTGGAGCACTGATGAATATTCTACTGAACCCTCCACTGCAAGAGAGAGAGAAAAGCCTCAAGACAGAGGACCCAGCCCTAGCTCTCCCTTCTACTCCCACTTCTTTCCCCAGAGGCACATGTTTCCTAAACTCTAAGCAAGGGTGTCCACCTGCGGCCCAGGGGCCACATGGAATTTGGGCTGGCTATGAATGTGGCCCAACACAAAATCATACATTTACTTAAAACATTATGAGATTTTTTTTTTGCGTGATTAAATGTCACAATGTACTTAATGTATGGCCCAAGGCAACTCTTCTTCTTCCAGTGTGGCCCAGAGATGGCAAAGGTTGGACACCCCTGCTAAGGCAATGGGCAGCTGGCAGCTTGGCCCAGGCTGATCCTCTGAACTTGTCCCCAAAGCCCTCTTTTCTCCGACTTCTCAGTGAGCTAAGGCAGCCCAGTCTAGACTCTCCTGTTGCTTCTTCTATGCTCAGCCCTTCCTTGTTTCACTGTTCCCAGCTTTAATAAATGTGTCCTCATAGTCACCTGGACCCGTGTTGTGAAATCTTTCCTACACGAAGTCAAGAACCCACACACTAGAGCTGGCCCTAGGCAGCCCCACTCAGGGCCAGGCCCCTGTCTGGTAACATCATCACCTGGTTGGTCCTCCTGGCAACCAGCCCCCATCCTCAGGTGTGGTCCAAACAGATACCTTCATGTGTCTCATCACAGAAAATTTCAAGGGTTTTAGGAGCTCTGTGCCAGACAGCAGGAGGAAGACAATACATGTATTTTATTATAAATCACAATATCACAGGACCTCCCGGGCCTCCCCTATAAAATGGAGACATCAAAGCCTACCCCTTGAGCTCTTGCAAGGATTACAGGAGACAGTCCTTGGGAAAGCACCTGGCATGCAGCACACTTTAATAAAAGCCACTTGAACTGTATGGTCAATTACATTAACTGTGGATGGTGACAGAGGGTAACTGGACTTGTGATCATTATGCAGTCTATACAAATGTTGAATTATGATGTTGTACATAATATTGTTGTACATCATATATAATATTGTATTTCATATATAATATTGTATGTCAATTACACTTCAATTTTTTTAAGACATTTGAATCTGAGATTCCTAATCCAAGTTGCTGTTCCTTCGTTTCCCTACCTGTAAAATGGGGGTGACAGAACAGCACCACCCCCCAGACCTCATGTGAGGAGTCAGTTTGGATAACTCTCTGATCACTAGATAAGGGTCTCTCAAATTGATCTCAGGGACCCCTCCTACAAGAACTATATAAGCATGGCAATTGCTCCCTGCCCTTCATAAGTCCCTGGCTGGCAGAGATCCCTCATGGTCCGTCTTAGAGACACCCCTGGTTCCCTATCAGGGCGCCAGGCCTTCTTGCCCCCTTGCAGCCCAAGGACTAGGCCTGCCTCCTTTCATTAGGCTGCCCCACCTACCCCTCTAGGAAATCTGCCTGTATAGAGGAGACTTGGGTTCAAGATCTTCTCTTTCTTAGTTGCCCCGTAGATAAGTACACAAGCTATTTTTGTTTCGTGAGTTTCACAACTAATGATTATAGAAAACACAAGTCATAAAAATAGCAATCCTGGAGTAGTCACAAAGTCCTCCCAGGCTGGCTCCTGACTTTCCTCCTGAAGACTGTCCAAACAAACAGGACTTTTGCATTGAACTCGAGACCCAGACACAGAAGAGTGGGTCACAATGGAGAAATTTTAGCCAGTGACAGTTGCCTGTAAGAAAAGGCAGAGGGGAGACAGGTGGCCTCCACTCTTCACAAAGGACACCCAGTGATTGAATTCCACTGCTCTAGAGACACCCAGAACCCCTCGGTTCCTGGCTGAAAAGACAGCCCAGGTAATGGAAGTACTCACCAAAAAATGAGTCATGAAAAGAAAGTAGAAAAATCAGTGAGATGTGTAACCAGGCTTTCCTCTAGTTCACAAAGCAGGGAGAGGCTGTGACAAACAACACCAGAGGGCCTTGCCTGAGAAATCCCGCACCCCATCACACTTCCGGCCGTGGGCTGGGGCTGAGAGGGAAACTGACACTCAGCGCAGGCGGGAAAGCCCCTGCAGGCAGCCGCTGGAAGAGGCCTTTGCCTCGGGCAGCATCGAATAACAGCACGCTCCTGACTCCCGTCTCATTCATCCGCCTCCGGAAGGAGTTAGGTCCAGGGTGATTATACCCATTCTCACAGGCGAGGAAACCAAGGCCTTGAGATAGTAAGTAACCTGCCTAAATGCACACGACTAAGAAGTAGCTCAGATCCAACCTGAGTTCTGAAACAGTGCATATTCATTCCCCCACACAGCCTGTCTGACCAATCAATGGCATGTGGTTTTTCTCAAACGCTCTCACATCTCCGAGTACATGCATTCTGGGTGAGAGACACCAGGCGTGGATCCCTCCCCTCTCCGTCTCCCACATCACAGGTGAGAAACGGAGGTACATGGAGGTGGGGCTGCCAACAGTGGTTAGCCAGCCTCTGACAGAGACTCAAATCCAGGGCTTTTTCCATGACACCAGCGGGCTGCCTTCCCCCTCACCACACCTGGAAAAAATGACTCAGGGAACAGTGGGCTACGCATGTCACGCTCGTGTATGGAAGATGCCACGTCGTTTATGGAGCACTTCAAAGTGGGAACACTTGCCCTGGCTTTTCCCCATGCCTTTACTAAGTAAAGGTCATGCTGTTTGTTGGAATTTGAGAATATTGGTGCCTCTCTCACAGGAAAGGGCGTCAGAGGCTATGCCCCTGATAAGCCTGCCAGTCTGGGGGCCTCTCTGGAGACAGACCGTGTCTCACCCACCACCATGCCTCTTTGGATAAGCAGGCTTAGGAGCTCCAGCTCACCCAATTCCACCTGGGTGTTTCGAGCTCTGTATCTCTCTGACTGGACGGCCACTGTTCTCACCTACCTGAGGTCTATGATGTAGAACATTCCAACCAGTCAAGAAAGGCAGGAACAAAGAGTGGCCCGGGCCCAAAGACGATTTCTAGTCTCCCTCTAGTGTGGCAATTTTTCTGGCTATGAAGAAAAGTTTCCAATCTTGACTTAATAGCTCTTGGCTCTTGATTCTAGGTTCAGGGCTCTGAGGTGGCTTGAAGCCCCATACCTGGTCATCACACTGAGACTTGGCTGACATATTTGGCTTCCTTCTCTGCCCCAAACAAAAAGGTCAGCAACATCCGTAGCGGCCTCTCTGAGGCAGTAACAGAAAATAAGCCTCCTTAGTCAAGCCCCTCTGGCCCACCTCAGTCCCAGCAGGTGATCATTGTAGAGATGGTCAGAGGTGAGGTGGTGGGGAGCTGGATGGAACATTAGTTGGCCTTGAATCACCACCTCCTGCCTTCCTCGAGTGGTTCAAAGGAGCTTGCGTCATTATCCAATGGGTAGCAGGACCGGCTGGGATACATGTCTGTCTACAGAGAGGCCTCCAGAAGTCAGCCTTATCTTGATCATAACCTCTGGAACCACTTCCTGTAGAGCCTGGCACCAGGGCACACAGAAAAAAAATGTTTCTTTAATTAAGATATTTTTTAGAGCAGTTTTAGATTCACAAGACAAATGAAGGGAAGGTACAGAGAGTTCCCTATACCCCTGCCCCCATTTATGCATAGCCTCCCCCATGACCACCTTCTTCCAGAGTGGTATACTTGTTACAAATGATGAACCTACACTGATGCATCGTAATTACCAAAAGTCCATAGTTTGGGCTAGGGCTCACGCCTGGTGTTGCCAAGTCTTTGCCCACATCAAACAGCACTTGCAATCAACCACATGTGAGGCAAGCAGCCGACATCATTCTTGAAGAAGCCCAAATATGATGCTGTTGGGTCCTTTTTGGGGACATTAATTAGTTGTGTGGGCACAGCTGCCCCCAAACAAGGTAGAAACATGTCTTAGGTGTTCTCTTTTCTTAAACCTGGTTTGAGGCTGCCCTGAGGCTGAAAATAATCACCGGCTCCTCGGAGATGTGGAGATTGAGTGGTCCACACGCGTTCATGGGAGATGCAGTGACTAGAAGACGGTGGGCCTGACCCTCTCTTCAGCCCGGGCTGGAAGAGAGGCCGGGACAATGCACTGGGCAAACAATGGTGCTACTGAGACTGTGGCTCTGAGACCAAAAGATTCACACTGGAGATTGTCATGGTTATCGTGTCTGAGTCCAGTGGATCAAGCCACACATTTTGGTAGATGGGTGGGGACGAGGTGACTGTCCCTAACACAAAGGGGCGTTCTCACTCTCAGTCCTCCTGTGGCAGGCAAGAAAGAGTGCCTTAGGCTGGGGGAGAGAAAAATTTCCTCCTCTCTCTGTGGAGTAAACTGGCCTAGAGGTTGTTGTTAGCAGGCGCTTAAGCAGCCCCTGCCAGTTGGAGGTCTGTAGGTACCAGACAATTCTCTTCTGAGGCAGATGGTAATCACTTTCTACAGCTGCTTTCTTTATCCCCAGGCTGGGTCAGAAGTCACCAGCCATCAGCTACCATCAACCACTCAGGGGAACATTCAAGAGACTCCTCCCCATCAATTTCAAACCACAGCCTTCTGCATTGGAGTGAACATTTTGCCCACCCAGGCATACTCGTCAGGGGTCAAGGTCACCTTTGTCTTTTCTTTCCTCCCTAGAGCTGTAAACCTGCTCTCCTAGAGTCTAGCAGTTAATCCTTCAAGTTCTTTTCATTTCTTCCAGTAGTCCCAGCAGGTTCTCACGCAAAGCAGATACCTGAAATTCCATCTGTGTATGCCAACACATATTCCTTCCCTTTCCCCGCCCTCGATAGCCCCATCCTGGCCTGCTCTGCAAGTGTCCACATCCCAACAGGAGCCACCTCTTGTCTCTTGGTGTTTATTCCCAGTGAATGCAGAGGCAGACACCGGTCGGTGATCACTGAGCATCTCCCTGAACAGAGCTGTAGGAGAGAGACAGAGGGGACTCTAAGATGGACAGAGGAGGCTTCTTCCTGGGAGAAACTTTCAGTTTAGTTTGGAAGATAAGAGTGACCAGATTTGCTGTGTGCTTGCCACAGTCCCAGTTTACACATATTGTCCCACAGTAATTAGTATGTGTACCCCTTTCACTCTGAAAAATGCAATGGTTTGGAGACAAACATTTACACCGTCACCATAGAGATAAGGCCTGTGAAAAGAGAACTTAAAAATCTGAGGTGAACACACTGTTGGGTGAAGAGGCGTCACAAAGTTTCTTAGAGAGGAAACCGAGTGCCCAGGTATCTGAGTGGCTTCCCAGGGCCCTGAGGCTGGAGCCAGTATCTAAGGCTCCTTTCCTTGCCAGCCCCTTCACACACCTCTCCTGACAGGGAAAACAAGGTTTCCAAAGAGGGAGAGAGACTCACGGGGTAGACACAGCGTACAGTTAGGGATTTTAAACCTATGAAGACTACTTGGCAGTTTCACATACTACAGGTGCTGAGCGCAGAGTGAAAAATAGCCGGTGTGTGAGAGAGACAGAGCAGAGATGACAGAGAGAGACAGAGGTGGGGGATGAGGAGAGAATGTCTCTGACTGCATTGTAGAGGCCCAAGTAAATTATTTAGGGGTTTTGTCTGGGAACCGCTATCCGCTGTGGCTGGCCCTGCTGTTGTTATGCCCTGGCTCCCTCCCCAGTTTTGCAGGGCTCTTCCCACGTGTAACTGTCCCAGCATTCATCGTGAGGAGTTCCTCATGCAAAGGCCGAAGGTGAAGGCTCTGTTATCCCCTGTCTGTGTCTAGAGTAAGGAGCTAATGGGACACCTGGCTTGGGTGCCCCTGTTCAGCTCAATTATTTACCCTTCTTGGGGATAACCCTACTACTCACACCCTGAGATGGCCTCAAAGCACCCTGCTGATTAATTCTGAGAGCCCAGTGGGGACTTCCCTGGGCTTGAGAGAAAAGACAGATAGGGAATCCCCCACAGGCTGGGGACTGGTAGGGACGGGCAGGCCAGCGGCACCCTGGTCACAGATACCCTCCTGCAAAGAATAACTTTCAAAAAGGCAAAGACATGGTACGATGTGGAGGGAGACGGAGGACGTCAGGCTAAGTTAAATGAGCCAGCACAAGAAGACAAGACTGAGTGATTCCATTTATGTGACACATCTGAGGTAGTCAAATTCTTGGCATAGAAAGACGGAGTGGTGGTCACCAGGTGCAGTCAGGGCAAAGGGAAGCTGTTATTTCATGGGCACAGAGTTTCAGTTCCGCAAGACGAAGTCGTTCCTGAGATCTGTTGTACACCAATGTAAATTTTTTAACACTACTGAACTGTACCTTAAAATGGTTAACTTGGTAAGTTTTACAAGTTGCGTGTTTTTTAACACACACAAATCAAGAACATGATTCTGTAGGCATGGCACGAGGGAATTTTGGGGGTGACGAAACCGTTCTGCACCCTGACTGTGGCAGCGGATGCACAACTCTTGGTAGTGGGTAAAATTCATAGAGCTGTGTGTGAAAAAAGCCCATTTGCTACATGTTCATTTTTTTAATTAAAATTTAAAAAGCATGGCCTTCATACAAATGTACAATGCATGTATATCAAAAATATTTCATTAATGAGAAAGTCAGCAGGATGGTAAAACTAGTTCAAAAAAGTACAGGAGATACTTAAGTATTTATAATCAATGAAAAAAGGAATATTGAAATAACTGCTAAACCATATCATAAAATAAACTCTTGGCCTTCTAACTAAAATATTTTTATTTGCATCACTATACATCAATCCTGCATTGCTATTAGTTTTCTACACCTTTCTTGTAAAATTACACAATACCCTAATCAACAGTAAACAGAAAGTCAGACAAGGGTACACATTCTAGAAAAACCAGGTAATTCCCCCCGGGCCGGGCTGACAGTGTCCCGGCCCAGCATGACCTGAGGCCTCTCAGGAATCCCTCTGCCCCAGTTCCAGGTCTCGGACAACTTTTCTTAACTGTCCAGACGAAGGGAAGCAGGAGCCTGCGAGGCCCCTCACTGTGTGGTGCTGTCACAGAAGGGAGGGGCCCAGGGTGCTGGCTGTCCTGAGGAAGCTAGCTGGTCCACATACTAGTAGCATATCAGGAGTTATCAGGAACAGAGGCATTTAGAGAAGGGACTGCAAGAAAGGAAGCCAGGAAGGATCCTGGCTCCACAAACCACCTGGCTCATCCCTGGGCCCACCAGGCTCACTGCTGCCCCGGCAGTTCAGACCCAAAAGCAGAACGGTCCTGGTGTGGGGCCTGGCGTCTACCCCTCCAGGTTCCACAGGCAGCATTCTGACCACCACGACTTCAGGTGGGTCCCTCCGCCTTTCTTTTCCGGGCACTAGAAATAGCATACTACAGGACACCCTAACTGCTCAGAGGGGAGCCCCAGAGTAAGCTCCAAGCAGATCTGAGGGTGGGTTTGGCCTCCTTTGGACACCTCCACCTGAATGGGAGGGACATCTTGCTAGCCATTTCCAGACTGACATCTAAGTGTAGTGGACCCCGGTGACACACCCCCTGAAACTGGAGGCTCTGGAAACCGTGGCCCCTGGGCTGCTGTGTGGAGAAGGTCTTCCTGTGTGGAGAAGAGAAGAAGCAAAGCTGCTTTGCAGACAGAGGAATGTAGAAAATGTGTGTGACAGGGGAGCTCAGAGCCCAGAGGGGGTGAGCCACAGCCTGTAATCCAAAGGCCCTGAGAAATGCGAGAAAGAGAAACTGGGCTGGCGAGGCAGAGGGTCGACCCAAGGCCAGTCAGATGCCAGTTTACAGTTCTGGTCACACTGGGGCTGCCTGAACTGGAAGCAGCTGAATTCTTCACCTCTTGGGTGACGGTGAAGGGAGCACGCCACGGGTGATTGGTTTCCCCTTGGCATCGGTGCCAGCCAGCCTCCCTCCCAGGGCTTAATAATTCAGGCCTCTCAACCTAGTGGGCCCCTGGCCTGCAGCTGAGGCAGGGTTTCTGTTTCCCTGGGTGCCTCCCCATAGTCTGAGCTTATGGGGTTAGGAATAGGTTTTAGGCCAACACTGATAAGACCCTCCTCAGCGCCCCCGACCAGCCCAGATAGTCCTGAGTGACCTTCAGCTTTGTCTTAGACAGCTGCCACCCCATGATAACAGGGAAGGTTGGCGGGAGGGGGTGGGGGGCGGGAGTATAGGCTATACCACATCTCTGGTTACTGTTCTCTGGCAGCCACACAACCCCTCCCTTGGGATGCTAGATTCACACCTCACCAGACACAATTCAAGGAAGTAAAGTTCTCATTACCCTCCCTCCACCTTGCCCTTCTCCTCAGCTCCTCCTCACCCACCCCCTACCCCCAGCCTCAATCCTAGCTTCCTCCATTCCCAGACCTGAACTCACTACTAAGTGGGGGGACCTGCATGGCAGATGGCAGGACTCCAGCCCCATCCCTCCCTCAAGACCCTAGATTCTGTTCTGCAACTGTCGAAAAAGCCCCCAGATGTGATGCAAAACACAGATGTGACGGAGAGGGTGGGGGTATGATGGGTCTATGACCTGAGGAGCAAAGAGGGATTCTGTAGGACCTCATTCCATGTGGAAGGGCAAAAGGAAGGACGGGTTCCTGGCATTCCTGTCATGGTCCTGAGTCAGGAAAAGTGGGCACAGAAAGAGCCTCCGCCTCAGACACAGGCTGGGGCCGGTGGTCGGTTGCTGACCTGGGCTCTGGGCCTCTCACAGTGCACCACACTGGGGACAAGCAGGGGTCTGCACAGAGCGGGAGAGGGTTTTGGAAGTGGCTGTTGCAGCAACAGAAAAACAACCAGCTCAGCCCTGGCCAGGCGGCTCAGTTGGTTGGAGCATTATCTCGTGCGTGCACCAAAAGGCTGCGGGTTTGATCCCATCAGGGGGCAACTGATGGACATTTCTCACACTGATGTTTTTCTCTCTCTCTCTCATTCTTTTTCTCTCCCCTCCTCCTCTCTCTCTAAAATCAATAAACACATCCTCTGGTGAGGAAAAAAAAAAAAGAAACAGCCAGCTCACGTGGAATAGGTAAGAAGCCTTCTGCCTTGCCATGTGCAGTCACCAGCAGAGGTCCTGGCAGACAGCAGACAGGGCCTTCAGAGAAGTCAGGGGAGGAGGGATGTGAGAGTACAGAGGAGGCAGTCATCTCTAGAGGGTCCCAGGAAGTCTCGTCTCTCTTGGACAGCAGGAGCCATCTCAGTGGGGCTGAGAGTTTCTGTACCCCTTCAGTAAGGAAGGGCCTTGAGCTCAGATTTGCTGACTTTGGCATCGAAACAGAACCTCTGGACGAGAGGCAAGGAAAATACCTCTTATACAACCTTAGTTCACAGTTGAACTTTTTAAAAGCCACAGCATGCCACTGGTTCATAAAAACATTGCTTTGATCTGCTCCACAGTTGGTGTTCTTATCACTAGGCCTCCTTCTCACTAGAGAGCAGCTGGGATCCAGGCCTGGGTTGGCCCCTCACACCCTCACCATTGGCTTGTGAGGTGGGAGTTAGCACCCTAAGCTAACGGAGGCTCCAAAGGTAAGCAACTATGCCTTAACTGTCTTCACCGTGGGTTTCTACCATCATGTTTTGGCCCCAAATGGCTGTTAAAAGTAATTTTGTAGCCTGTCACAAAAGACCACATATAGTATGATTTCATTTGTATGAAATGTCTAGAATAGGCATATCTAGAGACAGAAGCTAGGGGGAGGGAGAGTGGGGGAGGATTGGGAGGCACTGGAGCCTAAGGGGTCCAAGGTTCCTTTTTGGAATGATGAAAATGTGCTAAAGTTGCTTATGAAGATGGTTGTACAACTCTGTGAATATACTAAAAACCACTGAATTCTACACTTTTCATGTGTGAATTGCATGGTATGTGCATTATATCTCAATAAAACTGTTAGAAATAAAAAAAAATGGACAGATTTTGACTCACAAGATGATCCGTCACTTGGCCCGGGGGCTCTGCACCCAGGCTCAGGTCAGCTATTCCTCTGCCCAGCATGCCCTGCTCAAGTGTGTTTTAAAAGCTTCTGGTGCAAAGGGTTATAGTCACCCACCCCCACCCTCTCCTCCCTGCCCTTACTTGTGGCAGTCACACCAGCCTCAGCTGCAGCAGGGCTCCATAGAGCTGCATCTGTCCCTTCTGTGTCCACTCAGGAGGAAAAGGTTACAAGGGCCCAACTGACATCTCCCCAGCCTGCAGCGCCTCTGAGCGTGGAAGGAAAGGAGCTGTTTGGGTTGTCAAGAACACAACAGGAAGAGATCAGCAGAGGCTGCAGTTGAAGGGAAGACAGAACTGTGGAAGGCCACTTTGTACCCCTCCCCAGACTCAGGCGCCCAAACCTACAGGTTTGCTCTAGGCCTAAATGTCCAAAGAGAAGTTAACATAAGATCTCTCAGAGCTGCACTCCCTCCTATCACAGGGTTGGCGCCAAGTCCTTTGGATGGTCTCCCGAGAAGTCAGTGTGCCTTAAGATATTGACTCCCTCCACTGGTTGGGGTCTGGGATGGCCATAGCTCTTGGGCGGTAACCTCAGGCTGTTAGTAACCTGGTCCAGGGCTCCAAATTTCCTCCAGTTTGCCCGAGCCAGCCACGGTGTGCAAGAAGGAAAAATGTGTGGGAGAATTAAGTGTCTAGACCAATGGTTCTCAAAGGGTGACCCCAGGATCAGCAGCATTGGCTGCACATGGGAACCTGTTAGGAACGCAGTTTCTCCAGCTACCTGGAGCTACTGAATTGGAATTTCCGGGGGTAGGGCCCAGCAGTGCATTTTAGCAAACCATCCAGGGGAATCTGCTGTCCATTAAAGTTTGAGAACTGTGGCAGAAATTCTAAGGCCCAGGGGCAGACAACCTTGTTCTGGTGTGTATCCTCAGCTCCTGGCCATGTCCACCTGGTATATGGTAAGCAATTGTGAAATTTTTATTGAATGAGTGAATGAATGGTGTACAGCTCCATGAGTCACTAACTTCTTCTCTCCAACCAGGTGCCAACCAGGACATTAGCAAGCTGATAAAAAGAGAAGGATGTAGGTATATCTGATAATTCTCTCCAGCTTCTTGTTGGCACTGTTTGGTCCCTGAATTATTAAGCAGGACTCCCAGTCCGTTTCACATTTTCTTTTTAGAGATGAAGGCTTGGCTCTTTGACAACTTTTTCCTAATCTCCAGAAACAAAAGCGCTTTCTATTTGATTTCAGAACCAAGCTCTCCCCCTGCATTATTCTGACACTGGAAGGAAGAGGAGGATGCAGCTGGAAGGATGTTTTTGCATTTTCAAGTGAAAAATATAGCCCCAAATACACATCTGGCTCCCAAGAGAACCAAGAAATATAGGCCAAGCATTTCTTAGAAATCCCGCGGGGGGGAGGTGCGGGGGGGGGGG
>PVJI01010890.1:0-24282 GCA_004026765.1 Micronycteris hirsuta | reverse complement strand
CTCCCGAAACCATTGGCTTTGTCACCAAACCCAGTTCCCCTTTCCCTGTAATCACACACATTTCAGCTAGCAAGACGGTGGCCTCAGACAGGCCTCGAACAGTGCCAGGACACTGAGGTGTTGCTATTTCTGGAGCTCATGGCTGCCTGCCATGGGCCCCGCCCTCACAAGGTCACCACACTCAACTGACACGCACTGATCACCCGCCCTCTGGGCTATCTCACACCCACCAGACATCCAGCACCTTCCTTCCCCACCCTTTTTTAGAAGAAGGCCCCTGCAGCAGTGTGATAGAACAACCAGACTGAGAAACACACTGTCCCTGGTTTTCTGGGCTGTAGGCTCACAATGAAAAAAATGTATTTCCCTTCCTCCTAATGGATAACCAGGGCTTGAGTCCTGGGGTTTGGGTTTCCCTTGCCCAGAGAAGTTAGCCTTAGCCTTTATGTTTATCAAGTAGCTAAAGAGCTGGCAGGAGGGCATGGTGGGTAACTAGAGAGGAAAGCCTCCCAAAGAGCAGGAAAAGAAGAAAGAATGAGTCATCTACCCTCCTGGGTCCCATAACTCACAGGGATCTGCACCCAAGAGTGGTGGTGCCTTGAAAGTGACAGTGGCACCAGGGGTTGTGGCCTGAGAACCTCCAGAAAGCTGTGTCCTAGCTTAAAGAGAAGCCATGCGCCTGGAAGAGATCACAAGGGCAGAGAGCAGAGGACAGAGGGCACTGGGAAGAAAAACCAATGCTGGGCTGATGGTGGGGACTCTTCCCAAGCCCGGCTTCCTGTGCACACCCACGGCTGGGTGGGGCTTGGGGGAAGGGATGGAGTGGGAGAAGAAGAAGGGAACCCTAACAAATGACAGAATGTCTTTCCTACCAACCCAAGTGCCAGACTGTCTCTCCTACCATAGGGGATGGGGGCCAGATGAGATCTGATTGGTCATTTCTTACACTTTGGGGATCATGAAGAAAATTTCATCTCTCCAATAGATTATCAGCTCCTAGAGACAAGGGACAGATCTCATACTTTTACAATCCTGCTCCAGCACTTAATGAGTGAGTGACAGGCACAAGGAAAGTGATGGATTGACTGGAAGTTTGATCACTTTCGTGTGCTAATTTTCTTCCTCCTTCCTTCTCCTCTTCTTCCTTCCCTTCCCTTCCCTCCTCCTTTTCTCCTTGTACTTCGCCTTCTTCTTCCTCTTCCTCCACTTCTCTTTAAAGTAACTTTTTCAGGTATAACTTATACACAATGGAATGCACCCTTTTTATTGTACAGTTTCATCAGTTTTTATGGACTCATTAAGTTATTTAATGCTATCACAATCAAGTTATACAACATTTTCATCATCCCCAAAAGTTCTCTTGTGCCCCTTTGCAGTTAATGCCTTCCCCCATGCCCAGTCCCAGACGCCCCCTATTGGGGACCTGGCGTGCAACCCAGGCATGTGCCCTGACTGGGAATCGAACCAGCAACCCTTTGGTTCACAGGCCGGCACTCAATCCACTGAGCCACACCAGCCAGAGCAGCATGTCATCTTTTTGTATCTGGGTTCATTTGTTTAGCATGATGTTTTTGAGGAGTATCTATATTTTTGCATGTGTGGGCAGCATTTTCATTCTTGTTGCTGAATTAAACTTTTATATGATTATATAAAAATTTGTTTATTCATCTGTTGATAGAATTTTGGATTTTCCTCAGTTTGAGGCCATAATAAGCTCCTATGAGCATTTAATATATGTCTTTTTGTGGTCATATGGTTCCATTTCTCTTGGGTAAAATATCTAGGAGTAGAACTACAGTGTTCTATGATAAGTATACATTTAACTTTTTAAGAAACTGCCAAACAATTTTACCATTTATATTTATATCAGCAATGTGTGAGAGTTTCAATTGTCCTACATCCTTGTCAACATGTGGTTTTATCAATCTTTTTAATTTCAGTTATCTAATAGTAAGTAGTGATATTGCATTGTGATGTTAATGTGCATTTCTCTGGTAACTAATGATACTGAGTATCTTTTGATATACTCATTGGACATTCATATACCTTCTATTGTGAAGTGCCTGGCCAAATCTTTTGTTCATATTTTTAAAATAAACTTTATTTTGGAATAGCTTCAGATTTACAGAAAAGTTGTAAAGATAATACAGGGAATTCTAATATACCTTTCACCTTTTTGGTCATTTTATAAATTGAGTTGTTTTCCAGCCCAGCTGGTGTAGCTCAGTAGATTGATTGCGGGCTGGGAACCAAAAGGTCCCAGTTCAATTCCCAGTTGGGGCACATGCCTGGGCTGCAGGCCAGGTCCCCAGTGAGGGCCATGTGAGAGGCAACCATACATTGCGCTTTCTCCCTTCCTTCTCCTCTCTCTAAAAATAAAAATAAATAAATAAATAAAAAATATTTAAAAAAATAAATAAATTGAGTTGTTTTCCTTATTACTGAATTGTAAGCATATATTATATATTCTGAATACAAGTGTTTGGTCAGATATATGCATTACAAATATTTTCTTCCAGTCTTTGGTTTGCTTTTCATTTTTTTTAATGGTCTTTTCCAAAAAGCAGATGCTTTGTGTGTGTCCTGCCCAGTAAAGTCTTGCCTATCATCGCTTCTCAGCCTCTTGGCTAAGACCAAGTGAAGTTCTGCCTACCACAAGTTTATGAATTTATCCTACATTTTATTCTACAAGTTTTGTTACTTTTAACTTAACATACCTTGGGTGATTAGTTAACATCTGAAACATTACAATCGTGAATAACACTACAGAGCTTATTATTTAACAGTTCAAAAATGCTATCATATCCTACGGCAGAGCGTTTGTCAATGGGCCTAAAGGAAGTTAGAAATGCACTTTCACGGTGCGCATGACATCACATCATACCCAGTCATTTCCTAGTCACAGCCAAGGCAAAGGAGCTGGCTGAGGAGTGGCCCGGGCAGCGGGAAGAAGCCGTACGGGCCCATCAGGCAGGCCCTGTGCCCTCACAGTGTCCCTGAGCACTTGAGGCTCGGCTCTGCTTGGTTTCTAACTACTTTTGTTGCCTGCCTTTTCCTTTGGCACCAAGACAATCTGATGCTAAGTTGTCACATTTTATTTTCTAAGGCCCCCATCAACACTATTTGATTTATTTTATTACTTATTGAATATTTGGATATTAATTTTAATATTAACTAAATGTCTGTTTCGTTGTGTCCCAGTTTACTATTCAATATATGCTGGGAGGTAGGTATTATACACCTTTCACAGATAAAATAACTGAGTCTCAGAGATCATAGATCCTCAAGTAGCAGAGCCAAGATTCAGACTCACAGTTGTCTCATTCTAAAGTCTCCACTGTTTCCACTCAACACATGGGATCAGGCCCATCCTTCTTCTAAACTTCTTTAAAACCTCCCTCCCTAAGGTCTAGGGTGCACTGACCATACACCTGTTGCATGCTCTTCCCTAGATGTCATGTGTAAGCTTGCTGCTCCTTCTTGGCCAGAATTCAGTGACAAGCAACAATTCCCGTGGCATCCCCTACATCTGAGGGGGCATTGAGACCCTGCTCTCAGATACACAGGACCTCAAGCAAGTCCATCCAGGCGAGTGGGGCTTTATACCCCAAGTCTATCTGGATGACCACCATTGAAAATCAGCTGTAGCAAAGTGTGCAACTCAGAACTAAAGGCCCCCACAGAAACTCAGCCACACAGAATACCTAGAAAAACAATGAGGTTTCTTTTGATAGGGACATTTCATCTAATTTGTGCCCCAAAATGTTGATTTTTCTGGTGCGATTGGCAGCTTTCTAGAGCAACTCAGTTCAAGACCAGTGTATTTATTTAATAAGAATTTGGCTCCTAAGATGACAGAGTGAAATGAGAGCTGCTGTAGTCAGTTTGCAAAGCTGTTGTAGAGCCGAGAACTGAGCAAGTACAGGGGGTGGCTTCCGTTATGAGGCTAAACAGCGCACCCTCATTCCACAGGCTCATCTGATCCTCCAGCAACACACTAAACCAATCCAGGCTGATCGTTTTAATCCCACTTTACAGATTAAGAAATTGAGGCTCACCCTGGCTGCTGTGGCTCAGTGGATTGAGCGCGGCCCTGTGAACCAAAAGGTCACCACTGGTTTGATTCCCAGTTGGGGCACATGCCTGGGTTGCGGGCCAGGTCCCCATTAGGGGGCATGTGAGAGGCAACCACACATTGATGTTTCTCTCCCTCTCTTTCTCCTTTCCTTCCCCTCTCTCTAAAAATAAATGAATAAAATCTTAAAAAAAAAAAAAAAGAAAGAAAGAAAGAAAGAAATTGAGGCTCTAGTGGACAAAAACACAGTAAAAAAATTAAATTAAATGTTAAAAAAAGAAACTGAGGCTCAAAGTTAAAAGTGACTTGAGATATCAGCGCTGATAAAAGGTATAGCCTGGACAGCAACGGATTTTCACCTGTCAGACCTGATTCCCTTCAGGGACACCAGGAACTGGGACGCTGTCTCACTACAGATTCCTGGCCCTCTGCCCTTCTCACAGGCCTTGGCTGCTGTCCGAGGCTGTTCTCTTCATTGACTTACTTCACGGCCCTGGGTCTTTGGGTGTGGAGCCCTCCTCTAGGTAGTCTCTTCTTGGCACATTTCACTTTGTCTTATTATCTATTGTCACAAGCAAACCACCCCAAATGTATCAGCAGACAATAACCCTTATTACGCTTCTGGGTTCTGTGGGTTAGCATTTGGGGAGGGCACTGCTGGGGGGCCTTTGCTCGCACCATGGTGCCAGGGCCTCAGCTGGGAAGACTCTAACAGGTAGGGGTGACTCCAAGGGCTGGGCACTGAACTCATCCAGAGCTGCAGTGTCTCAACACAGTAGCCACATGTGGCTATTAAAATTAACTGACATTAAATAAAATTAAGAATTCAATTACTCAGTGGCACTAGCCACATTTTAAGACTCAATAGTCATCTGTAACAAGTGGCTTCTGTAATGGACAGTACAGAGAGATCATAGAAAGTTCTTCAGGGAAGCCTGCTCGGAAAGCCTCTTCACTCACGTGAGGGTACCTGGCCTGGGACCTCTGAGTGGATTGTCTACCTCAGGTGTGGGCTTCTCACAGCACGGCCGGCCGCTGGTTTCCAACAGGGTGTGTCCTGAGGGGCAGCACCAGCAGAGCAAGTAGCCTAAGAGGCCAAGGCGGAAGCTGCAAGGCTTACTCTAACCCAGCCTTGGAAGTCACATGCATCCCTTCTGTCACATTCTATTGGGCACATGAGAGTAGGATTGCCAGATAACATACACATATTTTATGGAACATATTTCTATTTTTGAAATCCTCCATTATTTTTCTGAAATTCAGAATTAACTGGGCATCCTACATTTTTATTTGCTGAGCCTGGCAACTGTACATGAGGGTCACGAAAGCCAGCCAGATTCCAGGGTTGGAGATTTAGATGCACTTCTTGATGAAGGCGAGGCAAGGTGACATTGCAGAGAGCATGTGAGATGAAAAATGCCGTGGACGTCTTTGGAAAACACGATCAGCCACACACTGCCAGGTGGATCCTCATTCAAATTCTGTGGCCTGAATGGATAGATTTGGGAGAAAGGGCCCTCTTTTACATGTTTTCCCTTTCACTCTGAGCTTCGGGGCCAACTGTTGTCAGATAGTAGCTCTAAGCCCTAGTGACAGTAGGCACTCTTCTCTGCCTACACCACGGCCAAAGTTACAAATAATAACAGATACTCCACAGCACAATTGTAGACAATGCTTTTGCAAAAGTAAGGCTGCCTGAGGTGACCATGCACTGCGGACACACTGAATAATCAAAAAAGTTTGTTAGGAACAAGTGGCTCCCCACGTAGAACTCCCAGGGTCCAGTTCAGCAGGAGGGACCTTCCTGTGCACACCTCCCTGCAGCTGCATAATGACATGCATGATGAAGGTCTAAACAATGCTCTGTGCAGATATTACCCCCTCGCACCACCAGCAGATGTGTTGATTCTTTGCACAACAATCGGTGTGATCAGGTCATATAAAGATATAAGGCCCACCCTGACTGGTGCGGCTCAGTGGGTCGGGAGTCGTTCCACAAGCTGAAGGGTGGCCCTTCGGTTCCTAGTCAGGGCTCATGCACGGGTTGTGCGCCAGGTCCGCAGCTGGAGGAGAGTGGGAGGCAGCCGATCAATGTTTCTCTCACACATCAATGTTTTTTTTTTGTCCATTTTCAAGTCAGTTTATTTGGTTTTGTGGTGGCTGTTGAACTGTAAAAGATTTTTTGTATATTCTAGATATTAACCTTTTGTTTTCCATATGATTTGCAAAATATTTCTCCAATTTCATATGTCACCTTTCAACTTGTTTTTTAAAAATTTTAATTACTTTATTGTTATTCAATTAGTTGTCTCCATCCTCTCCCCTCCCCTCGCCCCACCTCCTCCAAACCCACCTCCCTCCCTTGCTTCCACCCTCCCCCTTCGTTCTGCCTGTGTGTCCTCTGTAGTGGTTCCTGAAAACCCTTCTCCCCACAATCCTCTCCCCTCCCCTCTGGCTATTGTTCGATTGTTCTTAATTTCAATGTCTCTGCTTATGTTTTTCTTGCTTTTTTCTTTGGTTGATTATGTTCCAGTTAAAGGTGAGATCATATGGTATTTGTCTCTCACCACCTGGTTTATATCACTTAGCATAATGCTCTCCAGTTCCATCCATGCTGATGCAAAGGGTAGGAGCTCCTTTCTCTCTGCTGCGTAGAATTCCATTGTGTAAATGTACCATAGTTTCTTGATCCACTCATTTGTAGATGGGCACTTAGGTTGTTTCCAGCACTTGGCTATTGCGAATTGTGCTGCTATGAACAGTGGAGTGCATAGGTTCTTTTGGATTGGTGTTTCAGGGCTCTTAGGGAATAATCCCAGCAGTGGAATTGCTGGGTCAAAAGGCAGTTCCATTTTTAGTTTTCTGAGGAAATTCCATACTGTTTTCCACAGCGGCTTCACCAGTCTGCATTCCCACCAACAGTGCACTAGGGTTCCCTTTCCTCCGCATCCTTTCCAACACTTATCTGTTGCTTTGTTTATGATGGCCATTCTGACCCCTGGGAGGTGGTATCTCATTGTGGTTTTAATTTGCATCTCTCTGATGGCTCGTGATGCTGAGCATCTTTTCATATGTCTCTGGGCCCTCTGTATGTCCTCCTTGGAGAAGTATCTGTTCAAGTCTTTTGCCCATTTTTTTAATTGGGTTTTTTGTTTTCCTGGAATGGAGTCATGTGAGTTCTTTATATATTTTGGAGATCAAACCCTTGTCTGAGGTATCATTGGCAAATATGTTTTCCCATATGGTTGGTTCTCTTTTTATTTTAATACTGTTTTCTTTAGCTGTGCAGAAGCTTTTTATTTTGATGAGATCCCATTTGTTTATTCTTTCCTTTATGTCCCCTGCTCTGGGGGACATATCAGTGAAGATGTTGGTGCGTGGAATGTCTGAGATTTTCCTACCGATGTTTTCCTCTAGGACTTTTATAGTGTCACGACTTATATTTAAGTCTTTTATTCACCTTGAATTTATTTTTGTCACACATCAATGTTTCTCTCCCTGGCCTTCTCCCTCCTTTACCCTCTCTCTAAAAATAAAGAAACAGCCCTGGCTGTTGTAGCTCAGTGGATTGAGCATGGGCTGGGAATCTAAGGGTCCCAGTTCAATTCCCAGTCAGGGCACATGCCTGGGTTGCGGGCCAGGTCCCCAGTGAGGGCCATGTGAGAGGCAACCACACATTGCTGTTTCTCTCCCTCTCTTTCTCCCTCCCTTCTCCTTTCTCCAAAAATAAATAAAATCTTTTAAAAAATAAATAAATAAAAATAAAAATAAAGAAATATATATTTTTTTTAAAAAAAGATATAAGGCCTGAAAGGGTGAGGCCAGGATTCTCCAAGAGGGTGAGTGAGGTCACTCCCAATGTCAAGTCTTAGTCAGTCTGGAGAAGAACATATTCATTCATAATCTCTCTCTCTTCCCCTTGCCACACACTCTGAACCGAGGTGTCCTGACATCCTGGGAATCTGGAGGGAGCTCTTCAGAGAAGAGTGATAAGATGGGATACCTCTTGCAGACAGCAGTTAGAGGGTAGGAAGTCAGGGCCTCCCAAAATCAAAAGTGAGTTTTACTCTCATTAATCACCTCATGGAGACCGATGGTGTGTTCTGTGCTTCTTTTCCTTTGCTTTGGACACGCGTGAAGAGAAGCTGGGACCAAGAGGGAAAGAGCAAGTTCATCATGAAATGTTAAGTGAGAATAGACAGGACACTAAACCAAATTATATATAATATAGCCCCAACTTTGTGTAATACATTTATATATATGGATATGGATATATATCCATACATACACACATACTGATTTTTATTTTCTTGTATGTATTCTATATTCTACCCCTTGAGCAAGGAGCATATATTGCTTTTTAATAAGAAACACATAGCTATTATTTTCAAACAAGAAAAAGGAGAGACAGATTATTGACAGAATTCTAATTTACAAAGAACACCGACTGGTCCTGGCTGAGTGGTTCAGTTGGTGGGAGTGTCGTCCCCCCATACCAAAAGGTTGTGGGTTCGATCCCCAGTCTGGGCACATATGGGAGGCAATGGATCAATGTTCCTCTCTCTCTCTCCCTGCCATACCCTCCCACCCTCCCTCCCTCTTTCTCTAAAATCAATAAACAGATCCTCAGGTGAGGATTAACAAAAAAAAAAATACCAACTGAAGAGTTATGAATGGCACTTATAGCTGATTGTTTACTCAGCTGCCATTTCCTCTTCTTTCTTGTTAACCTAATTTGAGTCAGGGTCTATATATGCCCAACTAAGATGATTAATTACAATTGGTCCAAAGCTCTTTCTCTGTGTCAATAATTGGTCTATGCATGGGTACATGACTGAGTTCTGGCCAATAAAATGTAGAAGTCTAACGGTGGCTTTTAGGGAAGATTTTAGAAACGAGAGAGAGACTCACAAAAGGAAAAAGCCCTCTATGTCCTCCTTGACCTTCGTGTTAGGAAGCTGTCATGTGAGGACAACACTGGGTGCTATGGCAGCCATCTGGTGACCAAGGGGAGATGCTGCCAACATGCTGAGATAGCAGAAAGAAAAGGAAGAAGCCTCGTTTTCAGTGACATCACCGAGCCACCAAATTCACCCTGGAACTGCCCATCACCCAATTTGTTATATAAAATAATTAAGTCTGTATTGTTGAAGTTATTTGAGTTGATATTATATTATCTGCTGCTAAATACACCCTAAATAATATTCACTATCAGCAGACAAGGTTAGAAACCAGGATATATTCAGATAGGTGAAGCCACTTGAAGTGCTAGGGAAAATCCACATTGAGACAGGTCAGAATGACGTTGAAAATATTTAACAACTGGTCTATCGTGAGCACAAAACAATCTGAAAGATCACCGGCCCAGTCAGAATGGACACCAGCCATAAATAATGGATATTCCCATGCCAGCATGTCCCAGCTGAATATCAGCACCTGGGTACTTACGGCAAATTAGGAAACTCAATTGAACCTGTGCTTGGGCATGAATTTGTTTGGACCAGATTCTGCCTAAAGGGTGCCTCCGGCTCTACTTCTGAAGCCAAGCCTTCCATCAGCTTAGAGTGTATCAGTGGCTGATTTAACTCCAAAGACAGTGCCTAGAAGTTATCAACTTATGATGTGGACACCGGCCTGCAGTGTCCACAGCGTCATGGCTGAGACACGGACTACCAAGTCCTGTGGAGGAAAGCGAAGGCATAGCCACTCTCTCAAGGGGAGAGTGCCTTGGAGTGCCTCGGCCACTCTCTCAAGAGGAGAGAGAGCCAACCCTCGCCTTGACAGGCTTTTACTGCTTTTCTGGGCACATTACATGGAGGATGGTTCTCATTAACTATGCACAGGTTCGCAATAGGTGGTTACCTTTTACGGATAACAAAGGAAAGGATGTTGCTAATTACATCAAGAAAGAAGGATTTTACAGGTCCAGGGGAAAAGCGGTTGAACTGGTTACACTCCATAGTTGGAAGGTTTAGCACAGACTTTAGGAAGTTACTTTAGAGATATGCAGTAAACATTTGCTAGCAATCCAGGGTGAGGGAGTTTTAGCAAAAGCAAGTTTCATAACAGCCTAGGTACAATACAGGCCTGATTCCCCATAGGAAATCCTGTCCATGGGTGTGGGTCCTGTGTTGCTCTCCACTGGTCCCTCCGAGTGGAAGCTGGGCCCACACCACACAGAATGGTCTTCCATAAACTTATATACTGAACTGCTATTAATGTTATGGTGGTGATGGTTTTGAACCATTGATTTGGGGCTTTTTTTCATGGAAAAAGTAATACAAAATCTTGATGTAAAAATGCCAACTTTACAAAGATAAAAAATAATAAAAAATGAGTCTCTCTTCCATCCCACTCTCCTAGAGGTACTTTATTAACAATTTTGCGTATATTTGCATACATCACACAAACATATATATGAATATATTTCATACAAACAGCCTACTCACACAAATGTATAGACTTGGTTATTTCCACTGTTTCTTGGAACTGTTCCATATCTGCATATAAATCCAGTTCTTTCTTTCTCACAACTGTGTAGCCTTCCATTGTATGCATGTTTCATAATTTATGTAATGAAACCTCTGTTAACATTTAGGGTGTTTTCTATTACAAACAATGCTAAAATAAACACTATCAAGTATAGTGTTTTACAATGAAAATAACAGAATATCCCTGTTAAAGTAGTTTAATCCATAAGGATTTGTTATCCTACACAATGAGCCATCTAAGCTAGGTGGGCCCAGGCGGGTTCATTCAGAGGGCCAACAATGCCATTAAGGGACCAGGCGACTTCCCTACTTCTCTGACCATCCTCAGAGTGCTGAACTGTTTGCCCTGAGTTTGGAAGTAAGATGGCTGGCACATTCCAGACATCTCATCCGACTCTGTTCAAAGAGTTTCTCCTTACATCTCCTTTCCTCTGGGAGGAAAACTTTACCCAGAAGCCCTGCTGCGGACTTCCCCTCACATATCACTGGCTAGAACATGCCCACCTATCAACAATCACTGGCAAGTAGGAATGGAATTATTATTATTGGCTTATACCAATCAAGATTCATCCCCCAGGGCTGGGGAAGAACCCACATTCCCCGAGCACAATGCACCCTGATACTTAAACAAACTCAAGTTTTCCATTGGCAAAAAGAAAGGGTGAAATGTCTACTGGGCAGCAGGCAAGAGGGTCTTCCACTAATACACTTGTATATCCACCTGCATACATATATGCAAGTATATTCATAGAATCAAGTCCCTGCAATAGACTTGTTGGGTCAAAAATATTTGTTCATTTGAACCTTTGAGAGACATCAGTGGGAGATTGGATAAAAAATATGGTAATAAAATAGAATATTATTTAACCTTAAAAAGGAATGAAATTTTGACACATGGTACACAGTGAACAGACCTTGAAGACATTGTGCTAAGTGAAAAAAAGCCATACACAACAGGACAAATACTGCACAGTTTTACTTATATGCGGTACCAAGAGAAGTCGAATTATAGAGATGGAAAATAGAATGGTGGTTACCAGAGTGATGGGAGAGGAGTGGGGAAGTCATTTTTAAAATCTCAGTTTGGGAGCCCTGGCTGGTGTAGCTCAGTGGATTGAGCGCGGGCTGGGAACCAAGCGGTCCCGGTTCGATTCCCAGTCAGGGCACATGCCTGCGTTGCGGGCCGGGTCCCCAGTGAGGGCCATGTGAGAGGTAACCATACATTGCTGTTTCTCTCCCTCTCTTTCTCCCTCACTTCTCCTCTCTCTAAAAATAAATAGAAATAAAATCTTTAAAAAAAAATTTAAAAAATCTCAGTTTGGGAAGGTTGGAAGGGTTCTAGAGATGGACAGTGGTGACGGCTGCACAACCATGTGAATGAACTTAACACCACTGAACTGTACACATAAAGTGGCTAAAGTGGTAAATTGTATGTTATATGCAATTTATCACAATAAAAAAGTGTTGACAGATATTGCCAGGTTGACCTCAAAGAGGCTTGAGCACTTACGTCTCCCACCCCTCGTGCACAGGGAGGCGCTTGTGTTCCGCACAATGTTTTGAGCCTGCTGCTGGACCAAGGGGCCTCCAGTGGTGACACAGAGGACCTTGGTGAATATAAGAGAATGGCAGAGCCTCTGTGAGCTCAGTAACAACAAGACCTGGTTTTAGAAGTAATAGAGGAATCCCCAGGAGGGGAGGGCTGAGCAGGCATTCCCTTGTCTTCCGAGAGTTTATCGCCCCGTGTTTCTTTCCCGAAGCGCTTCAACCCCACTGTGGTGGCTCCAACGCTCTGCTGTGCTTCTAGTTCTCTGACTTAGGCAACGACCTTTGTCAAGAAAAACGATCCCCAAACTGGAAATTCAGCAAAAAGATTACTGCGTGCCCTTTCAATGCCACATGACTGAGTCTGTGTAACAACCTGCAGACAAGTCATCTGATTCTCTAAGGGAAGTAACTTTGTTTGACCTCCTATTTACAACTGATTAGGCCAGGGTCTGTAAAGCTACACTTAATGTGTAAAAGAATGATACATTTTGCAAATGACATTTTTTTCCCAGTAGAGATGTAAATGATTTCTGCCTGGTAGAAAAGATACATAAGCCCAAAGGCTGCAGTGTGATTGCCGACGATGGTGACCTATTCTGACTCAGCCACCTTATTTCAACATCCCTCTTTTCACTGACTGGATGTGCTCTCCTTGGGCTGGCTTTGTCGTTATGCTGGTTCTCTCGTCAGTGAGCTAAATGAAGGACAAGGGCTCCCTGTATGTTTGTATGAGAGCTATGTTTCTAACTTTCTGAAAATTATTCTTTGACACTCGTAGCTCTAGCAGGCTGTCCAAATGGCTTTGCTAACTATGAAAGAAAGGGAATAGACAGGAGGCATTTAAGAAGCATCAGCAGTCTGGCCTCTGATCCTATCACAGTTCAAGTGTTATCTACTTCATACCTTGTCCCCAAATATAACAAGTGGCTGCTGCAGAAGGCCACAGTGACCCTCTGACTTTCCTTTCTAGCTCTTCGATATCCGTAGATAGTGCCCCTGACCAGCTGCCAACTCCAGGCCCTAGGGCACCTCCAAAGTTAGACCACGAAAGTCTCAAAATCTATGACTCAGGTTTGGACCCTATTTTGTAAGTTGGGGCTCGACTTTCTTCAGATGGTGAGGAGAACCGTAAAGACAGGGCATGGCTGTGTCCTCCCTTCTCTGGATCCTGCTCTTCCACCACCAGATGGGTGAGACTGGGTCTCTTCCAGCACCCAAGAGTATAACTGCATTTTCACTATGTATGACTCAGATGTGGCCCGGGAAGTACTCACCCTCAGGGACTTGCCCTATCCCTTAACTTTTCCATCTAAAGGGCTTGGAATATGTGCATTCCTGGCCACCTCATTCCAATGGTCTGTTCCCATTGAAAGTCTATGCCATGCACCCTGGCTGTTTCCTTCTCTTGGTTCTACCACTGAAACCCTGCTCCCTCCGGATTTCCCAAAGCCATTACTTGCCCAAAACAGCTGTGTACAGCACATCTTATAAGGGATCGAGAGAGGTTACCACCATTTTCACATTTACTATTAGAACCCGCAAACATTTCTGCCTTTTCAAGTGTTTTGCTGGCTCTCCCTTCTCAGGCCTCATGCTGGGGTATCTGGACATAAGTCCTTCCATTTTCCTTCTAAACTTCTCCGTATTCCCTCTCTTCTCTTCCCTACTCCTCCGCCCCTCTCTCTAGGACTGTCTCTAGGAATTCACAAGTCTCCCCACCTTACTGGGGAAGGAGTAGCCCTAGCCCATCTGGCCTTGGATCTGAGTATTTGCCTTTTACACTGAGGCCAGCAAGGGAAAGTGTTCAGAACAGGCCTTCCCAAGATGTGCCACTTTGGCATGTGAATTATTTTGAGCTGATGATAATCAAGACCCTGCAGGCCTAAGAGAAACTTTTACCTCTCCCTTCAAGAATTTAAATTGGTGGCCTTACCCATAATAAGAATTATCATCAGAAATAAGTTTTCATGACTGATCTATGGGGCAGGGCAAACTTCTAATTACTGAGTATCTGCTCTTCTTACCATCCCGTGAATGACCTTCCTCCCTGCTGAGGCCCCAAGGTGCCTGACCTCATCCTTAGCTCACAGGGTCATTGACACCTCATTTCCCCTTTCTGTCTCTGAACTTGTCACATCTCTTACTTTCTCATGCATGTGGGATTCCCCCATGTATGTATATAAATAATTAAATTTCATTATTTTCTCTTGTTAATCTAATCTGTCTCATGTAGATTTAATTTAGAACAGCTAAAAGAACAAAGAGGGTAGAGGAAAGTTTCTTCCTCCCACACAAAGTTACTCTCCTAGACTAAGAGTCATTTCCCTGCATATAAAATAAGACATTTATCTAGAATTGGAAGTTGGCAGCAACTGGTTCTTGTTTAAAAGAGCAAAACTTTCCTCTCCCAGCACACATGGGAGAGGACAATACAAATACGTAACAAAATGGAGGTGAGGAAGGGGAAATTTTTTCACATGGCTCCCAGGGAAATTGTTCCTAAATTTACCATACTTATATTCTCTTTCTCAGACCCCACAAAACAGTTGGATTAGGAATTTCCCTTCGGGCGGAGCCCAGTTTCCCATAAGGCACGGATCATCTTGTCCCGCGCCAGGCATGGAGTCTGAGGGCTCCTAGCTGTTGCACAAACGGCAGGGCTCAGGCGATGCTCTCAGCAGCGGCCAGACTGGTCAATACCAAGGCGGCAGCATGAAGCCCTGAGACAGCAAAACAGTCCTGCATTGGTTATCAACTCACAGTCTCCACACTTGAACCAGCAAAAAAAGGAAATCGAGGAACAGTTAAGCTGCATGTCGTAATTTCTTAAAATAGAACTTCCTAATGTTGAGTTTCCGAGACTTCATTTCTTTTTGCAATACTATGCATGTGTTCTTTACTTCTTACATTGTCTCAACTTTCACACACTTTCAGGAGACTTCCCTTTGCATGGAGAGCCTGGCCTAAGAAAGGATGTTAACCTTCTCGCTGACTTTGAATACGGGAGGACACCTGACTGCATTAATCTACTCAGCTGCCATAACAGGATACCATTGACTGTGTGGCTTACACAACAGAAATTCAGACTTCCCAACAGACTGGGAAGTCCAAGGTCAAGGTGCTGGCAAGATAGCTTTCATTCTGAGGCTCCTTCTCTTGGCTTATAGGCAGCTGTGAGTTTTCTCCTCTCTCTCTCTCTGTACAGGGAGAGAGGGACAGAGAACTTTCTAGTGTCTCTTCTTGTGAGGGTACTAATTTCATTATGAGTGCCCAGCCTCTTGACCTCATCTACCCCTAACCTAACCTCCATTTCCAAAGGCCCCACCTCCAAACGCTGTCATCACATTGGGAGGTTAAGGCTTCGACTTATGCATTTGGGAAGGACACACGTCAGTCCATGGCAGGATCTCAGCCTTTGGGTCAGTCTCCTCAGTTCCCAGATATGGAATGTGGAAATGACAAGCAAGACCATAGGCTGCATTTAAACTCTCCGAAGCTTTCCACTTATCTTCCATGACTAGAAATAGGAAAGCATTTAAAAATTATTACCCTGGTTTTTGAAAGTTTCTTACAGTCCTCTTTGGATACTTCATTAGATTTATAGATAGTAGCATTCCTTTGAATTGCAAACTGTTTCTGCAAATGGCCTTTCTCTGGAGAAAAAGAAACTGACGCTACATATGGGAAGAAGATGATAGTAAGTTCCTCTCTGCGGTGATCTAAAAATATCACAGACTGCTACTTGCTAAAACACATTAAAAATGCACAATAACTTTTTTCCACCCTTTTATATCTCCGTTTATAAACTGCGATTCATAAGAATGCTCTGTGACTGGAAAAGTATAAAAATCAAATGTCACCATGGCATATTTATGATTACTACTAGGGAAATACATAGTGTTAAGATTGTATGTGATTCTTTTTCCTTTGGTCTTTTTTTTTCCCTCTCCTGTGTTGTTACAATGTTGACTGTACAATTTTTAATGAACAATAGTAAAGAATGACAGCTAACATTGACTGAATCTCTAACATGTGCCAGCAACTTGCCAAGTGTTTACATTCCCTCTCCCTTTTCATCTTCACAAAAGCCTCATAAGGTAGATATTATTATCCATGAAACCATGTCCCAAAATTAAATGCTAAGTATGTATAATTGCCTCCCTGCTCTTTACCTTCTGAACAGGTAGATCTCTTGAAGGACTCTATTTTTCCTTTGTGGGGTGCTGTTGGGATAGGACATGGAGAAGCCTAGAGAAGGGACTGAATTGGAATAAAGAGATGGAGACCCTGAGGGGCTGGAGGGATCTGGGCAGATTAGGAACTGGAAGGGGAGAGTGAAGAGCAAGTGAAGGAGGAGATGAGGGGTTAGGAGCTGCCCAGTGAGGGCTGGCAGGCTTCCGGTGAAGGCTACAGAGAAAAAGAAGAATGTGCCATGGCCACTACAGAGGGGAGGAGAATTTTGGGAAAGAATGGGGACACTTAGGATTTTTAAAGTTCTGGTAGATGAAGTATAATTTACTCCTTCTTTCATAGCTCCAGGAAAACCTCAATACAAAACCTGCCATATTTAATTTAATCTAAGACCAGTGACTGTAAGATAGTATCATTGCAAGATACATCATTATTTTTATGAGCCAGAAAGAAAGAAAGCAGGGACAGAAGAAAGGAAGGAAGGAAGAGAGAAAGGAAGGAAGGAAGGAAGGGAAGAAGGAAGGAAGAAAATTAATCACACACTACATAACAATCTTTCAGTCTGTGATGGGCTACACATTAATAGCGGTATACCATATAGTCTAGGTGTGTGGCCAGCTATACCATCTAGGTTTGTACATTCTACGATGTTGACACAACCACCAAATCATTTAACAATGCATCTCTGAGACCACGGCCCTGTCATTAAGCAGTATATGACTGTACAAGTCCCCATCAATTGAAAATATGTTCTGATTTCAAAGAAAGGAAGATTATTCTTTAATCCTTTTGCAGTCGCAAATCCTTATTTGTGAGGTCAGATCTAAGCTGCCTAGGAAAGTGTGGTTATATTGTATTTAGTTACAACTATTTTACAGATGAGAAAATTGAGCCTAGAGAAGCTAAGTTACTTACCCCTGGATTCACAACTAATAAATGGAGAGCCAACATTCCAACCCAAGTTAGCGTACTTCCCAAGCCTGTGCTCTCCACTTTTTAAGTAAGACATAGTCAAGAATTGGCCAGTTATAGGTGGAACCTAATCAACAAAACAAACAAGCAAGCAATATAACCCGAGACATTGAAATAAAGAACAAACTGACAGTAATCAGAGAGGAGGGGGGAGGAGATAACGGGGTGGGGAGGGGAAGGGTCATCAAGGAACATGCATAAAACACACATGGACAAAGCCAAAGAGGGGCTGGATCGAGGGTAGGAGGTGGGGATGAGTGGGGCAGGGAGGAGCAGTGGGGGGGAAATGGAGACAACTGTACTTGAACAACCATAAAAAAATAACACCACCACCAAAAAAGAATTGGCCAGTTATTAAATCTATAGTTAGTAGCAAAAATAACTTTGGATTAAAAAAAATAACAGCTTGATTTAATATCTCTTACATGTTGTTGTGATTCAGAACCTCCTGCCCCATCTGGAGCAAATTGTGGGAAACTGTGATTTGGGATTTATGGTTCAAGAATTCCTTTCTCTCCTTTTCAAAGTGTCTTAATCAAATAAGGCTAGGATGGTGAAATGCCCAAATACCCATTAAGATGGTCTAAAATCAAAGCAGATTCTGCAACTCTACTAAGCAAGCATTTTCTTTCTGATTTCAACACAAGGGAAGCCTTTCTGTGAGTCACATAAATGGAAGGACATCTGGCTCTAGGGCCAACCTCTAAGGACAATTTCTAAGATCAAGACCAAATATATAAAATGTAAACAAATGAACAGACCATGAACATGGCAAAGCTGTTCAACCTCACTAATAATTACAAAACTTCTGGACCCTCCAGTCCAATAGCAGGCAACAGACAACACGGTTCTCCGACACAAACTGGCGTGTTCAGCAATCTGTGGATCTTCGCTCACACTGATCCTCCACCCACAAACGCACCCACCTTGTCAAAATCCTTCAAGGTGGGATCAGAAACTGCCTTTTCTGTGAATCCCTCCCAAATCCGCCAACAAAATGAATGGCTTTTTCTGGAATTTCCTATTATGATTCTGATTTTCTTCCTTTTTGTTATATAAGGGAGTTGATGAAAGACCTGTTTCTCAAGTAGATTATCTGCTCTCCAAAGGCAGGACTGAAGCATTTGCTTTTTTGTTGGTACATTTTTAATGAAATCATGTTTGTAAAGCTTGAGTACAATGACTGGTATGCAGTAGGGGAGCTGACTGAGCCCCAAAGCAAGGCCCACTGTAAGAGGCCAGAATATGCCAGCCCAAACACAGATTATTCTGAGAAACAGCAAACACAGGAGAAGCTCTGAAAACAGAGCAGAAATTTCCTTTTGTAAGGGAAATTTACATGTATAAAGGAAATCTCCTTTGTAAGGGTGTCTCCCTCTCTATACCAGGAAAAGAAAGCCGACTCTACATCACAAGAGACATTAATGGAGAAGGCATTGACTTCAGTCTGCACAACAAACTTTACCGTGTTCATCTGATTTCTCCTGGTCACTTTCCCATAACTTGCCTCCCCCACGCTTTCTTTGTGTTAGGGGAAGGTGGCATTTAAGCTCAAGTTCTGGCCACCTCTTTCAATTACTCTTCCTGAGTTTCTCCCACATATATGACACACACATATTAATAAGCCGCTGTTTGTATTTCTGTTGTTAATCTTTTATAACAGAGGCCCCAGCCAAGAACCTAGAAGAGTAAAAACAAAAGAATTTTTTCCCTCCCCTACACCACCTACTTAATGCTAGAACCAGCTGGAGCTAAGAACCGTAAACCCAGACTTCAATGAAGGAACCCTGGCTCCTGAGGCTGCCCCCTGAGACACTCCCATAGCTATTCTTGATAGCAACAACAAAAACACCAAACAAATACCTTTAAAAAATCCAAAAACTTAGAAGGAAAGGAAACTCTGAGGGGATGTTCTATTTCTTTTTTTCCTTCAAATTTTATTATGAAAATTGTCAAACTATTGAATCAAAAAGTTGACATGGATAATAGAATAAATTTCATCTATATTCACCAGTTAACATTTTTGCCTTTATTTTTCATTGAAATTTTAAAAAATAAATTGTACATCATGACAGTGCACCACACCCCAACTGGTGTGGCTCAGTGGGTTGGCTGTCACCCCACAAAAGTGGTCCCTTGCTGGATTCCCATTCAGGGCACATGCCTGGGTTGCAGGCCTGGTCCCCAGCCAGGGCCTATGCAAGAGGCAACCGATTGATGTTTCTCTCCCTCTCTTTCTCCCTCCCTTCCCTTCTCTCTAAGAATAAGTCTTAAAAAAATAAAAGACATGGCACTACTAATTATTTCAGCACACATCTCCTAAAAATAAGGACACTGACCTACATAATCATAATAATCATAATATTATCAATAGTAATAATAACTTCCTCACATTATCTAACATCCAGTTCAAATTCAAATTTCCCCCAACTGTACCCTGAAATGTCTTTTACACTAGGTTATGTTTTGTTTTGTTTTTCCAACTAGGATATAATCAAGGTTTATACATTGCATTTGGTTATTTCTCTTTAGCTTTTTTTTATCATAGAGCAATCCTCAACCATTTTATTACTTATAACACCAACTCTTTGAAAAATCCAGCCTGTGTATCTTACAGAATGTCCCACTGTGTGTGTGTGTGTGTGTGTTACAGTGTAACTTCCCCTGTGACCTGTGTTTCCCATGACAGAGAGGTTGGATGATTCAGGTTAAACCTTTTCGGTAAAATTGTTTCACGGGTGATACTTTATATTTCATAGGGTATCCCATCAGATTGCACATGTCAGGTGTTCCTCGTTTAGTGACTAGGTTGGGTTGCATGGCTAAAGTGCCAATCAGCAGATATCTCTCTTGGCAATAAATAAATAACATGTGAAATGACACCCTGTTCACTGTATTCATTGTTGTAGCTCTCAGCTCCTAGCATCCGCCACACCCAACAGATGGATGAGTTCTACCTTGGCCCTACAACCTTGGATTGAGCACAGCATGGAGATCTCACCAAGGCATTTCTGCAGATGGGTTATTCTGAAGGAATGAAGAGCCTGCAGTCCTGACAGAAGGCAGTAGGGACCCTGGAGCAGGTGCTGAGGGTTAAAAAAGCTCCCTCAGCCAATGCCTCAGGCAGAGTTCCAGGAGCCACACTAAGTGTTTGGGATGGGCCTTCTTTCAGAGACTGCTGGGGGAGGCTACCCAGAGGCCGGTAGAAGGCAGAAAAACAAAAATCTAAAAAGATGTCATTTCAAAGCTGGGAACAGTTCTCAGTTTTGCAAGAAGTGAAGAAGACTCCAGAATCTCTCTTTGTTCTTGAAAAACCACCTGCCTAGTTCATTAATGTTATGCAAATGTTAAGCAAGAAATGTCTGAGCTACATTGCTTATTATTATGTAAGAGGGTGTCTATGCTTTTTGCAGAGTCACAGCTTGTCAGTTTGTTCCATTAGGAGAAATGTGAGAAAGGGTATATGTGTGTGTGTGTGTTGCCTAAACCCGGTTAGAAAATTCTCTGCACATAAACACTGTTGCTGGCAGATGCAAGATGGCAGTGGACTAGGTGGATGTTCTGTCACTGAGCAGACAGGGGCCTGTACACAGGGCACCTTGGTGAATGACCCAACAATTAATGCTGGAAGGAACAGGTCTTTATTTACAACATTCCAACCTTGGGTGCTCAGAGAACTTATGCTTGGAATCATCCTTTCCCACGAGACCCAGCACTTCCCTTGTTCCCCAAAAGGCTATATACCAAAACCAAGCCCAACAGTTCCCCATTTCTTATCGTAAGCCGGCCCTGCAAACAGTCTCGCAGCAGCTCTCTCCATCAGGACCTGGGGTACATTGTCATCAGCCTCCATGTAAGAGTCCAGGAAAGCATGTGCCGTGGTGCACTGGATCACAGTGAAGTCCAGGAAAGACGTAAGTCTCAAGAGTCTAGATGGAGTCCAGGTCTGCACGTCAGCCCGTCAGCGTCTCATGAGGCAAAGTCCCTGGGGCTCTGGAGTCAGCTAGAGTGGGCACAGTCAGAGAAGCAGTATGTCTCCTTCCTTACTACACAAGGCCGCAAGGCAGGATCCTGACTACAAACTACATAGATGCTTGCTTACTTCTCCCTCTCACGTGGCTGCTACATCGTTCCTCCCTCATGGCTCTTCTACTTCCAAGCTGCATGGCCAAATCTCTCATGACTGCCATCCAGTGACCCAGTGACCCACTCAGTGATCCTCCCCCGGCTGTGTCCCAGTCAGGATACATCCTTAAAGTCACACCCACCTTGCCCCAGGCAGTAGCACAGCTATTAACACAGCTATTAAACTAGTGTTTGTTATGAAAAGTATCTTAAGGGGAGGGCCACACCAATGAGTACCTATGGGGGTTTTCTCCTATATACCCCAGTACCCTTCACCCTGTACCCCATTACAGATCCACTCACCTTTTCCCAGGATCAAACTGAAATTACAACTAAAATATAGAACAATCAATCCGAATGACCAACTGAAGACTAGCTGAATAGCGGTCTAATAACCAAGGATTTACAGAAGAAGCTAGAGGGGTATCTCAGCTGCAAAGGTTCCCCCTGAGGAGTATGGAGTCTCAAACCCAAGCTGGGCTCCCCAGCCCAGAGCACCAGAGCTGGGAAGAGTGGCCCCCATATACCATCTGGCTGTGAAAATTAGGGGGGACTCTGCCAGGGAGAGACTGGAATCAGCTAGAACACAGGGGCCCTCTTAAAGGGCCAACACACAAAATCTCGTTCACAGCCACTCACTCTGGGCTCTGGTGGAGGGAAGGCAGAGGGGACTGGAGTCAGGTGAGGAAAGACTGAGATTTTTGGCTCTGGGTTGAGAGCTGAGGGAACAGCTGTTGGGACCCCTGTACTGACTCATTCTCCTGCACTGCAGATGCTATCTTTCTTGGATGGAGCACTCCCTTCCTTAAGGGATCAGCCTGAGGGAATGCAATAGCCCCACCCTCTGGACTCCCAGTTTCCCCACCCTGTGGAGCTCACATGCTCCTCAGGAGTCAGCTGCCTGGGCTGGGGTGCAGAGCTCTGACCAGACTCAGGGGTGTCAGTGAATGAGTGGTGTAGCTTTGGGGCAGTGGCCATTCCCCCCACTTTCCCATGAACCTGACTGGTGCCTCCCTGTCACAGGAGATCCTCTAGCCCCACCCTCTAGGTTCCAGGTGGCCCCACCCTGCCAGGATCTGGGCAGAATCCACGGCAGACAGAGGTGTGCGGTTCTGGAATGGCACATTTTAAACAAAGACTGTCTTTTTTTTTTTTGCCAGGTTTGGAGGGTACCTATCTATGCAATGTCATTTAAATGGGTCGGTGTTAGGTAAATAGCACTTCTGTCACCTGCTCACCTTGATACATTATTAATGGGTCAGAATGTGGTCACATTAACATGGATCTCTTCACTGGGATGAACACATTATCCAAAAGTTTCCTGATTCCTGGAATTCCTCAACATCTTAAACCTCTTAGCAATAAAATTTGAGGAACAATTCACCAATCTCTCTACTTATCTCAAACCAACAATAAGCACCCCCCCACCCCCACCCCACCCCCACAGGCACACCCCAAGTCCTCAGGCACAGACACTGCACTCTGAGGATCCACCCTGTGGAAGATGTTAGACAGAGCTGGGACTGATTCTGTGCAGGCCCCAAGACCTCAGTCTTGTCTGTTTTGTCTTCTTTCTTTGTTAATTAAATGTTTTTGCCTTGAGAGATTATCTATTAAAAGAATCAGTGTGCCGTGGCCATGTAGCTCAGTTGGTTAGAGTGTCGCCCCAATACGCCAAGGTTGTGGGTTTGATCCCTAGTCGGGGCACATACAAGAATCAACCAATGAATGCACAGATAAGTGAAACAACAAATTGGTGTTTCTCTCTCTCTCAAATAAATAAATTAAAAAAAAAAAAGTTAGCCCTGACTGGTGTGGCTCAGTGAATTGAGTGCTGGCCTGCGAAGCAAGGGCTCACTGGTTTGATTCCTAGTCAGGGCACATGCCTGGGTTGCAGGCCAGTAGGGGGCACATGAGAGGCAACTACATACTGATGTTTCTCTCTCTCTTTCTCCCTCCCTTCCCCTCTAAAAATAAATAAAATCTTTTAAAAAATGTTTTAAATAAAATAATCATAGTATTTTTATGTTTTAATTTATTAATATTGTGACCTACATTAATTCAGTTTTGAATGATGAACCAAACTTACAATCCTGGAATAAGTCCTACTTGTTCATGATTATTCTTTATAGATACAGTTGGATGTATCCAATTGTTAGAATTTTGTTTAGAATTTTTTACCTATGATCATGATGAATATTGGTCTATCATTTTACTGTATGTTTTTGCCCAGTTTGAAGTATGAATAATGCTGGTCTTATAAAATAAGTTGGGAAATGTGCTCTCTTCAATTTTCTTGAAGAGTTTGTATGGAATTGATATTATTTCTTCCTTAAATGTTTACTATAATTCACCAGTAAAGCCATCTGGTCCTGGATCTTTCTTTGCAGGAAGGTTTTGAACTACAGTTTCTTTCATAGATCTAAAGCTATTGAGGTAAATCATTTTTTCTTGAGAAAACTTTGGTAGTTTGTGTCTTTTAAGAAATTTGTCTTTTTCATCTGGGTTTTAAACTTGGCATAAAGTTTTTCAGAATGTTCTGTAGGTTCCTGCTAACAACTGCAGAGTCTGTAGTGATGTCAACTCTTTCATTCTTGACTGGTAACTTGCGTCTTATCTTATTTTCCTTATGGTCTGGCAGGAGGCTTGTCAATTTTATTTTTTCAAATAACCAGCTTTTGGGGACTTCCTAAGATGGCGGCATAGGTGAATGCACCGTACCGCCTCGCACAACCAAACAAGGGGAAAAAAAAGAAATCTACACATCCAAACGCAGCCAAATCTGACAGAAAATCATATTGAGAGGAAGTCCGACAACCAAGGAATTAAAGAAGATACATTCATCAAGTTTGGTGAACCAGAAGGAGCAGAGCGAAGGGA